>OW121741.1:59364862-59552362 GCA_933228675.1 Stomorhina lunata | reverse complement strand
AAGCGGTCCATAATCAATTGAGATATCGCCATAACACTGCATTTGATGTACAGCAAATTGCCCAAAGTACGTGTCTAAGAAATTTTGTTTACATTTTGTAAGTATTGTTTCAGCGATATCTCAGGTGTTTATGGACCGATTGTGATGAAATGACATCGTTCTTTGTGTGAGGATTTTCTAAAATCTATACTCCACAAATCTGATTACGAATACCATTCAAACTGTACCGATCAGCTCAGAATCGGCAGGAGAATCGATTTCGCGACCTCCGTCCGTCCGTCTGTTTGTCTGTCTGTCTGTCCGTCTGTTTGTTTGTCCGTCCGTCTGTTTTTTGTCCGTCTGTCTACCTGTCTATAATTTTTTCTGTTGTAGTCAAGTTTTTGGAGCTCCTGTTTTGTCGATATCTCAGGTGTTTATTTTGATGAAATTTAATAGCGTCCTTCGCAGGGGATTACCTAAATCCTGATGCATTCGGTAATTTGTGGTAGATATAATTTAGCGTTTAAGGAGCTCCACAAATCTGATTTTAGCAGACAGACACTCTGCATTAATCTTAATTTTGTGTCTGACTTTTTAACATTATGATAACATTTGAGAATATATCAAATTATAGTAATCTTCCTAGGAAGTACAAAAATGCAGCTAACTACATGATATCCGTTCAAAACCTACATATGTATGTAAGTATCTCACATATCAACGAAAATTTAAATTTTTTAATTGCAATTGGGAGAAATCCGTTCACGTTTGACAATTGATCCCGTATAACTTCGCCTAAGATAAGATGATGACATTTAGTATAAAGACGTTGTACAATATTGATATTCAGGGTAATAGCGCCTAAAAGAAACTTTCTAGAGGGACAACATTTGACAAAAGTATTTCTGATCTCTTGAAAAGTTCGATATTGAAAATGGGCGAGCTCTATTCACATTTAGTGAAATCTCCCATATAACCCCGACCGGGAATCGATTTAATGCTGATAAATTAAATCACATTAAAATTGCACAAGGAACTAGAGCAAAACTTTCCAAACATCCATCGGACAGGTCGAAAGAACAATACATCCCAAATATTATTGATGAAGTGTTCATTTTAATTAATTAACTAACTTTAGATTAATTAGTAAATCTATAACTTTTCCGACAAAGCTGATATCCGTCCATTCAAAAGCTATATATTTCACTTATGTATCTAAAACTAAGAGTGTATACCCTATAATTGTAAGGCTTATCATTGTTAAAGCTTTGACCTAAATCAGTTCAGAGTTTTACATAACTAATCATAAACTTTTAATAGTTGGACAAATCGTATGAATTAAAGTACACAACCCTCACTGGGCACTGTGTTTTTGGGTTGCATGCCAGAATACTTAAACTTCATCAAATCGATGTGCTATTGCAAATGTAAGGGCATCTACATTTTGAAGCATCTTTTCTGCATGGTTTATCTGGTCTATCGAACTTTATTAAATGTTCGTAAAATATGTGTCTATTTTATTTCGAAGCTACTGGCTGGCTTAAATATGCATTCTCTACTTGTAGTCTAGTAATCATTATCTTTCACAAAGGGACCACTTTAGAACCCAAGTGAAGCTTCCCTAGACATCAGCCACCTGCCCAACCTAACCTTTGGGTGCATAACTATTCTAGATGATGACGCCACCGAAAAGCTTTTCTTTTTCCGACTCTTAATTTTAAAGACTCTTTGCATATAATACTAGTATAACCAAATTTTGCTTGGAATTACATTAAGCACTTTTGCAGCACCATTGGTGAAGGGTATCCAAGATTCGGCAAAGCCGAATATACCACTCTTACTTGTTTGATATATAACTATTTTCAGCAACATATGTTGCTAAATCCTTTAAGATGTTTTTTAAATACTTTTGTGTGATTAGGGGAATTCATAATGCGAATTTAAATTACATTATACATTCATAATAAAATACTACATAAACATAATCATATTTTGGTAATAACAATTACCACCATAATTTCACAACTATTTGTTATTTTTTGATGTTAGTTAAACTATAACTTCTATATTATAATTTTAATATAGTGTTAACTAAAATTTAATAGATTTTTATTAACCTTATACGTTTTTTAATAAAAATATAATTTTTATAATGTTTAAAAAAAAATGAAATTTTAGAAGTTATTTCTGATTAAATTTGATTACGAAAGGTGAAGTGGAGAATGGAGTTGCATAAAATTTGTTAGTTTTCGTTTCATTTTGTTTAATATTGGGCTGACTAGTAAATAAAAACCCTTAGTCAGCATGGAGGGCGGGCACGGGCTTTGTATAGCAAATAACACCTTGAGCTATACAATCGGTAACCACTACTTTATTTTATTTTTTTTTTTGAGCTTTGTATTGGTCATTTACAGTTTCATAGCTACCTAAAGTAAAATTTTTTGTGACGGTTCAAAATCGTTTAGGAATTTTAGTTTGGGAAAAATTACACAACCCCCCCATCCGACGAGCACGGCCGATATTAATAGGTAGCATCGTTCCCAAAAGGTATATCAACTCCTTAAAGAAGTAAGTTCGTAAGTTTCAAACATATATAGTGCAATCGTTATCTAGATGCTGAGGGCCTCGGAATCCTTATCGTGTGATGACTAACTTAGTTTTTGTTTTTTTCTATTGTTTCATATGACTTTTGGTTTGACTATTTGTGTCTGTGGACTTAATTAATTACTAACGGTTTTGGTAATCAATTCCCGGTTCTACACTTAGTCTATCTTTAGTTATAAGGGTTGGGTTCGAGTTAGAGAAATTTTATTGGATAGTTTCGATTAAATGCTCGCTCGACTCTTTCTCCTCCTCTTTTACCTCTCTCTATCTCTTTCGTTTGGCTAACTTCTGCTAGGTAAGTTTAGCTAAATAAGTTTAACTTGTTTGGATTTTCCATTTGTGTGGAGTTAAAGATATTGGTCGATGATCGATACTTTCCTGCAATGGAGATTCATTCCCTACCTTTCAATCTTTTGTACCCACTAATAGTTTGAATCTTATTCTTTTGGCACTTGTCAAATGATTCCACTATTAGTGAGTCATTTTTATATCTTTAGTTTGTGGTTACTTCGTTTAATTTTTTTGTTTATTTTGATTTAATTTAGTTTTTTTTTTTTTGTATGCTTCACCGAGTAGTTAGAGTGATAATTTGTGCTTTTTGATTATTTTAATATATTCTTCTGTTGATCTCTGACATTCAACATTAACTACTATTAACTTGTGGACTTACTTACTTACATCACTATACCAATAATGCCTATAACTCGGAGTTTGGAAAATATACCTGTTCAGACAGAACAGGAAGCGGCTAATTCAACAATACCCGTAGATGAAGCAGCTGGTGGTGACACACCAAGGCCAACAACTAGGCCATATATTCGGCAACAAGCTCGACGAGTAGCTTCGGAACGTGAGATGGCGGAAGATGGACGTGTCCGAAGAATCGTTGCGGAATCCATGAGTGGATTTCGGGACGAAATCACACACCTGATAGAACATAGTTTTCGTAATTTATCAGTATTAAATCAATCACCGGATATAAAGAACAGACAACATAATCGAACAGAACCAACGAATAGAAATCAAATGGAAGATGAGCATAGAAGTATAGCTTCAGGACAAGGTAACGACAGACGGGACAGCAACAGACACAATGACCGAGAGTTTAGAGAATTTGATCGAAATTCTGAAAGAGTTCTAAATATCATCAAAAACTGGAGAATTCGCTTTTCTGGTAATTCTGCAGACATTAATGTAGATGAATTTATATATAGGGTCAATGGTGGGGTGTCGCAAGGCCATAAAGCCATATGGTGTTTAGTCCCAACCCATTGGGACATAAGGCCATATGGCATTAAGTCTCATTATAGTGGGACTTAACACCATAAATTTTTTTTCGAAAATGAGACATAAAGCCATATTTTTAATAATGATTGCATGTCACCTTATTTTTAATAATGATGATGATAAAATCTGGCTTCCCATACTAAAGTTTTTTTGCTTGGCGGCCTGCGGCCGCGCTTTTGGGTTTTTTCCTCCAGTGGGACGCGTCAGGTGGCTTCGCTGAATAAAGTTTTCCTGCGTGGCGGCCTGCGGCCGCGCTTTTGGGTTTTTTCCTCCAGTGGGACGCGGCAGGTGGCTTCGCTGAATAAAGTTTTCCTGCGTGGCGCTTAGTGGTTTTTTCCTCCAGTAGGACGCGGCAGGTGGCTTCGCTGAATAAAGTTTTCCTGCGTGCATCAGAAGAATAAAAAAATGTTTTCCAATAATAGCTAAGTAGCAAAATGTTTGAAGATGTAATTCCTGAAGCCTAGAAATTTTGGATTTTTTTAAATCATCTAATGGGACATATAGTCATAATGGCTTTATGTCCCATTTCACTAAAATTGATATGAGTCTTAAGGCCATATCATAATTATGGCTTTATGTCCGTTTGGATTATGGCCTTGCGACACCCCACCAGGGTCAATACATTAACTAGTGCGAATCTTGGAGGAGACTTTGACATTTTATGGTGCTCTGCGACAGACTTAAGACACCTGAACATGACCTATGCGAGACATTACAACGGAATTTAAGACCAGAGGTTTGGCATGAAATTTTACACCTCGAAATAAATCGCATAGCTGAATTAAGACGTGCTGTTAGGCGATATGAAAAATTTGTAAATGATTTTTCATCAATACCGAGTAAACGTTCCATCCAAAAATCACATGTGTCGGAAATCGTTGATCAGGTCAACGAACCAGTTGAAAAATTAGAAGATATTAGAAGTGAAGTTTGTCTTGTGATTAAAAACGGTTCATGCTGGAACTGCGATAAAATTGGACACAGTTTCGTAGACTGTATGGAACCTCGGACAGTTTTTTGTTATGGTTGCGGGGCTAAAAATATTTATAAGCCGAATTGTCCCACTTGTTTATTAAAACAGGGAAACGGGAAGAGGGATGTCCGCACGACAAAGAACGGACATCCGAAAACCCATTAATTACTTCAACTACTACTTCGAATTTTCATAATAGAAAGTCATTTATACCTGCTATTACTAATACCACGAATTCTTCTTATACCTCACCGGATACGACCCAAATACCTATTTCGTCCAAAGTTCATCCTCTGCTTCGACCATATCACGTACGTCTTGAAGAATACAATCGTGCGAGAGCTAGAATTTTTAATGAGCCATTAGCCAAGTCAAAGCTAACAAGATCAGCTAGAAGAATTCGCGAATTTTACAATCGTAGAAAATGTTTTAAGACTCATATCATTTCTTCTTCTAATGATAACAGGCCTCACATTCGGTTAAATTTACTCTGTAATAATCGTTTTGCCCTAATGGATAGTGGCGCAAATGTGAATGTGATTGGTGGTGAATTGTGTTCGGAAATAATTAATTCAGGGAATTCCAAACGCATTTTAGGCAATGTCAAGACAGCTGACGGACAACGACAACAAGTTTTAGGGACTGTGACCTTAGACATAACCTACAGTGGACAAAACAAACAAGTTGACTTTTTACTAATACTGTCAATAACTCAATACATTATTTGTGGTATGGATTTCTGGTCAAAATTTGGTATTCAAATTGTTACCATGAATAGTGTCAATGAGATAGTTTCAGATGCTGACTCAGACAAAATACCCTTGGCAATGTCTCAACAGCAACAACTTTACAAAATAGTGAACTATTTTCCGAATTCAGAACGTGACGGTTTGGGATGTACTACGCTTTTGGAACATAACATCGATACCGGTAATAGTACTCCAATCAAACAAAGATATTATCCAATATCTCCTGCCAGAGAAAAACTTTTATGCGGCGAGATTGACAGGATGCTTGCCCTAGGAGTAATTGAGGAGTGCCCAACTTCGCCTTGGTCATCTCCTGGAGTTTTAGTAGTAAAACCCGGTAAAGTGCGTTTTTGTGTGGACAGCCGAAAATTAAATAATGTGACAATCAAAGACTCGTACCCTATACCGAACATAGAAGGACTTATTTCAAGACTTCCTCCAATTTATTATATTTCCAAAGTGGACCTAAAGGATGCATTTTGGCAAATTAAATTGGACGAAGTTTCCAGACCTAAGACAGATTTTACAATCCCTAATCGGCCCTTGTATCAATTTACAAGAATGCCGTTTGGATTGTGCAACGCACCGCAAACGATGTGCAGACTAATGGACCGTGTCATTCCGTATAATCTTAAACAAAACGTTTTTGTTTACCTGGACGATTTATTAATCATTTCAAAAGACTTTGACGAACATATGACGCACTTGCAGGAGGTAGCCACAAATCTTCGTCGAGCGAATTTAACCATCAACGTAAAGAAAAGTTCCTTTTGTCTGCGAAAAGTTCAGTATCTTGGTTACGTGGTTGGAGAAGGATCATTGCGGGTGGATCCAGATAAGGTTAAAGCCATATCGGAATTCCCAATCCCAAAAACCGTGAGGCAACTTCGCCAGTTTCTAGGCATGGCCGGCTGGTATCGCCGATTTATCGATGAATATGCCACAGTCACATTTCCGCTCACCGAACTTCTATCAAAGCGCAAAACATTCATCTGGACAAAAGATGCTCAAAAATCGTTTGATATCATTAAGGCAAAATTAACTTCTGCTCCAGTATTAGTACATGCAAATTTTGAGAAACCATGCATCGTACAGTGTGATGCTAGTACGTTTGGAATTGGGGCAGTACTAGCACAGGTTGACAACGATGGCAACGAAATAAAGCCCAACGGAACTATTCCATCACCGAACTCGAGTGCTTGGCAGTGATACTAGCTATTAAAAAATTTCGGGCATATATCGAAGGTCACGAATTTAAAGTTATCACAGATCATGCCAGCCTCAAATGGCTTATGAGACAAAAGTACCTTTCATGTCGATTAGCAAGATGGGCTTTGAAATTACAAGGATTTGACTTTAAGACCAGAAGTTCGGCATGAAATTTTACACCTCGAAATAAATCGCATAGCTGAATTAAGACGTGCTGTTAGGCGATATGAAAAATTTGTAAATGATTTTTCATCAATACCGAGTAAACGTTCCATCCAAAAATCACATGTGTCGGAAATCGTTGATCAAGTAAACGAACCAGTTGAAAAATTAGAAGATATTGGAAGTGAAGTTTTTCTTGTGATTAAAAACGGTTCATGCTGGAACTGCGATAAAATTGGACACAGTTTCGTAGACTGTGTGGAACCTCGGACAGTTTTTTGTTATGGTTGCGGGGCTAAAAATATTTATAAGCCGAATTGTCCCACTTGTCTATTAAAACAGGGAAACGGGAAGAGGGATGTCCGCACGACAAAGAACGGACATCCGAAAACCCTTTAATTACTTCAACTTCTACCTCGAATTTTCATAATAGAAAGTCATCTATACCTGCTATTACTAATACCACGGATTCTTCTTATACCTCACCGGATACGACCCAAATACCTAATTCGTCCAAAGTTCATCCTCTGCTTCGACCATATCACGTACGTCTTGAAGAATACAATCGTGTGAGAGCTAGAATTTTTAATGAGCCTTTAGCCAAGTCAAAGCTAACAAGATCAGCTAGAAGAATTCGCGAATTTTACAATCGTAGAAAATGTTTTAAGACACATATCATTTCTTCTTTGGTCAACAAAGATAATGATAACAGGCCTTACATTCGGTTAAATTTACTCTGTAATAATCGTTTTGCCCTAATGGATAGTGGCGCAAATGTGAATGTGATTGGTGGTGAATTGTGTTCGGAAATAATTAATTCAGGGAATTTCAAACGCAGTTTAGGCAATGTCAAGACAGCTGACGGACAACGACAACAAGTTTTAGGGACTGTGACCTTGGATATAACCTACAGTGGACAAAACAAACAAGTTGACTTTTTACTAATACCGTCAATAACTCAAGACATTATTTGTGGTATGGATTTCTGGACAAAATTTGGTATTCAAATTGTTACCATGAATAATGTCAATGAGATAGTTTCAGATGCGGACTCAGATAAAATACCCTTGACAAAGTCTCAACAGCAACAACTTAACAAAATAGTGAACTATTTTTCGAATTCAGAACGTGACGGTTTGGGATGTACTACGCTTTTGGAACATAACATCGATACCGGTAATAGTCCTCCAATCAAACAAAGATATTATCCAATATCTCCTGCCAGAGAAAAACTTTTATGCGGCGAGATTGACAGGATGCTTGCCCTAGGAGTAATTGAGGAGTGCCCAACTTCGCCTTGGTCATCTCCTGGAGTTTTGGTAGTAAAACCCGGTAAAGTGCGTTTTTGTGTGGACAGCCGAAAATTAAATAATGTGACAATCAAAGACTCGTACCCTATACCGAACATAGAAGGACTTATTTCAAGACTTCCTCCAATTTAATATATTTCCAAAGTGGACCTAAAGGATGCATTTTGGCAAATTAAATTATATGAAGTTTCAAGACCTAAGACAGCTTTTACAATCCCTAATCGGCCCTTGTATCAATTTACAAGAATGCCGTTTAGATTGTGCAACGCACCTCATGTGCGTTGCACAATCCGTTTAGATGTGCAGACTAATGGACCGTGTCATTCCGTATAACCCTAAGCAAAACGTTTTTGTTTACCTGGACGATTTATTAATCATTTCAAAAGACTTTGACGAACATATGACGCACTTACAGGAGGTGGTCACAAATCTTCGTCGAGCGAATTTAACCATCAACGTAAAGAAAAGTTCCTTTTGCCTGCGAAAAGTTCAGTATCTTGGATACGTGGTTGGAGAAGGATCATTGCGGGTGGATCCAGATGAGGTTAAAGCCATATCGGAATTCCCAATCCCAAAAACCGTGAGGCAACTTCGCCAGTTTCTAGGCATGGCCGGCTGGTATCGCCGATTTATCGATAAATATGCCACAGTCATATTTCCGCTCACCGAACTCCTATCAAAGCGCAAAACATTCATCTGGACAGAAGATGCTCAAAAATCGTTTGAAATCATTAAGGCAAAATTAACTTCTGCTCCAGTTTTAGTACATGCAAATTTTGAGAAACCATTCATACATACATCAACCAACGGAACTATTCCATCACCGAACTCGAGTGCTTGGCAGTGATTCTAGCTATTAAAAAGTTTCGGGCATATATCGAAGGCCACGAATTTAAAGTTATCACAGATCATGCCAGCCTCAAATGGCTTATGAGACAAAAGGACCTTTCGGGTCGATTAGCAAGATGGGCCTTGAAATTACAAGGATTTGACTTTACGATAGAACACAGAAAGGGTAGTGATAATATGGTACCAGACGAGTTGTCACGTGCTTTTGATGATAGTGATATTTCAACGATAGATATTGAAACTATACCATCCATAGACTTGGACTCTCCTGCTTTCAACAGCCCAGAGTACTGCCGTTTGCGAGAGGAATTCTCTAAGTCGGAGTTTCCGGATTATCGGATGGTACGTAAATATATATACAAAAGGACAGGCTTTAGTTTAGACAACATTGATGAGTTTGACATTTGGAAGTTGGTGGTACCTGATGAACTTCGTAAGGATGTTATGTATGCAGCTCATGACATACCAAATACAGGGCATGGAGGTATCGCTAAAAATATTCATAAGATCAGACAATTCTTTTTCTGGCCTGGATTGGTGACTGATGTCAAAAACTATGTTTTAAATTGCGATCTTTGCAAGACTTCGAAAGCACCCACATCGTCCCTCAAACCACCAATGGGAGAAATGGTACAAACCGAAAGACCATTTCAGCGTCTGTATATGGACCTAATTGGTCCATTTCCTCGATCCAAAGCTGGCAATATTGGAATATTTATAATTCTAGATCATTATTCCAAATTTACATTTCTTAAGCCATTGAAGAAATTCGTTACGAAACAGATGGTCAATTATCTTCAAAATGAAATCTTTCCGTGCTTTGGTGTTCCAGAAACATTAGTTACGGACAACGGAAGTCAGTTCAAGGCTAATGATTTTAAGAAGATGGTTGATAAGCTCGGGATCCAGCATCAGTTCACTGCAGTACACAGCCCTCAATCCAACGCGAGCGAGAGAGTTAACCGCTCCATCAATGAAGCTCTCCGTGCATATATTAGAAATGACCAAAGAGAATGGGACCAATAACTTCCCAGTGTTAACTCCGCAATAAGAAGCAGCGTTCATCAGACTACCGGACGGACACCTTACCAATTGGTATTTGGACAGACAATGATTACTCATGGACAGGACTACAAAATTTTACGTAACCTAAAACTTTTAACCGAGAACGACACCGAACTTGAAAGACTGGACCAATTTACAATTTTACGTGATTCTATACAAACAAAAATAAAAGACGCATATGAACGTAATGTTAAGTCATATAATTTAAGATCCTGCAAACGAGAGTTCAATATTGGTCAAATAGTTTTTCGTCGTAATTTTGCACAGAGCTCATCGTTCGACAAATTCAATGCAAAACTTGCTCCTACTGGAATTAAGGCTATTGTCAAAAAGAGGATAGGTAATGTAAATTATGAATTAGAAGATGTAACTGGAACTCACACTGGAGTCTACCACATAAAAGATATTTGGAAATAGTTTTACATATGTCACCTTTTTCAGATTTAATTCTGTAGTGACCTTGGAATTTAATCTGCTTTGTGATGGTGACCTTTGCCTATTTTGGAACTTTTGATATCTTCTAAATTACTAACATTTTTTCTTGACTGTTTGTAAATTTAAAGTTGTTCAAAATTCAAAATTTATATTTTTGGTTGGCTATGATTTTATAGAATTTGGTATATGAAAATTTTGTCTTACATTTGAAAAAATTTTCTTGAACGAAAAAGTTCATAATTTTAATTTTTAAAAGATATTTAAATTAAATAATTCCATAATTTTTTTGAGCAACAATTAACTTTTAATCCTTAACGTTTAGTTTAGGAATTTCTGTATATTTGAAGAAACATTGGTAAGCTCCATTTAATGGTTATTTTTAAATATTTCTTTTTAAAAATCATTTTTTTTATTAGGAAATAAATTAAGTTCATTTTGCATCGTCATCATTATTGCTTATAGGATTCAAGATACATATATATTCGATAACAATTTTCTTGGATATCGATTATTGTGGAAGTTTGTGTGATTCTGTGTGTGATAAATCTAGTTACATATATTTAATCATTAGAGTGACCACCAATTATATTCTAAAACAATATAATTTTATATTACAATTGTGTATATCATATCAGTGAGCTCTTTGTGTTGACAACTTCGTGAGGTCAAGGTAGCCAGTTGGTTCCCTTATAGACCTCAAAACCGGATTATAAATTTCATATTTCTAATATTTTGAAAGTTTTGATGAAAACTATTCAATTAATCTAAAATTAGTTCATCTGTTACTATAAAAATTTGATTCATCCGAAACTACCAACTGTTCCTCTTTAAAAATCTAACTTTTTCAATAATTTAATTAATTACCAACTTAAATATTAATTTATTTTAATTTATATATCGAGTTATTTTTCTTAATTTAACGTAAATTGAAATTAATTTCGTTTAAAAATTCGGTTAAATTTTATTTGAATTTTTTTATAAATTTATTTCGGGTCTTTATAAACCTATAAATTTATTTTACATCCTAATTATATTAGATATTTTCATTCATAAACATGATTTAAACATAATTTACACTCACATTCATATACTATTTCATTTCATTTTCTAAACACACTTCATAACAACAAAACTTTCCTAACGGGACACCCTAACATTTAGAAATACTAAACAAAAACATTTAAATCACCACTAGATACATTTTGATAGAAAAAACCAAAACAATAACAAATGTATTTATATACATTTTAAATAAAATGTAAATTGCTCTCAACATTCGCTCAATATATTAAAATCTACTGCGCAACATCTGTCTACAGGCCTGGCGACATCGTTGGACGTGAGCAGAGGTAAGTGAAATGTTTAGATTTTTGTTTTAGTTTCGCCATATATATTCACTTACTCTCATATTTTAAATTTCGCAACATGAATTCTTAAAAAAAATTAAAAACATAGAAACATTATTTTTTTTGTATATAACTATTTTCAGCAACATATGTTGCTAAATCCTTTAAGATGTTTTTTAAATACTTTTGTGTGATTAGGGGAATTCATAATGCGAATTTAAATTACATTATACATTCATAATAAAATACTACATAAACATAATCATATTTTGGTAATAACAATTACCACCATAATTTCACAACTATTTGTTATTTTTTGATGTTAGTTAAACTATAACTTCTATATTATAATTTTAATATAGTGTTAACTAAAATTTAATAGATTTTTATTAACCTTATACGCTTTTTAATAAAAATATAATTTTTATAATGTTTAAAAAAAAAATGAAATTTTAGAAGTTATTTCTGATTAAATTTGATTACGAAAGGTGAAGTGGAGAATGGAGTTGCATAAAATTTGTTAGTTTTCGTTTCATTTTGTTTAATATTGGGCTGACTAGTAAATAATAACCCTTAGTCAGCATGGAGGGCGGGCACGGGCTTTGTATAGCAAATAACACCTTGAGCTATACAATCGGTAACCACTACTTTATTTTATTTTTTTTTTTGAGCTTTGTATTGGTCATTTACAGTTTCATAGCTACCTAAAGTAAAATTGTTTGTGACGGTTCAAAATCGTTTAGGAATTTTAGTTTGGGAAAAATTACACAACCCCCCCATCCGACGAGCACGGCCGATATTAATAGGTAGCATCGTTCCCAAAAGGTATATCAACTCCTTAAAGAATCGTTACAGAACAGATGTCGTATTGACATAAGATAGGGATTTTATTGCAGCCTGACTGTCGATACAGAAACGAATATCCCTGTCGTATACTCTGTGGTATCTCAACCATTTGACTGCTTTGTGAATAGCCGATATCTCGGATTGTAATTCACTACATTGATCAGGGAGCCTAAAGCAAATTTCCTTCCCTAGAAGTGGGATGAAGAAGCCCCCCCTACGCCTAACTTTGACTTCGATCCATCAGTGTAAACCTCCAGATGACTAGCGCACCATACATTAATATAGGCTTAACTACCATGTCGAAGAGCCTGGCAGTGTTGATGGGAGTAAGCCCCCAGGTTTTGCCAATGGCCCCTCTGCATGAATAGAGTGCAATAGACGCTTTAGACACCCTGGATTTGGGTGTTCAGGCTCCAGGACAGTTTAGAGTCCAGAATGACCACCAGATATTTGGCATGGTCAATGAGCATAAGTTCAACCTTATTTAATTTAGGAAGGTTAAAGCTTTGTATTTTGTATTTACGCGAGAAAAGTACAAGTTCCGTTTTAGTTGGATTGACTCCAAGGCCATTGGAGACGCTCCATCGATAAAGTATGTCAAGAGCTGATTCGAGACGTTGTGACAGTATGCTAAGGAATTTCCCTGACACTGCTATAGCAACATCGTCCGCGTATGCGATGGTGTTAAATCTCAGAGAATCTAATTCAGTGAGTAGTTTATTAATGGCAAGGTTCCACAGAAGAGGTGATAGTACACCCCCTTGTGGAGTACCGCGACAAGCTACTTTATAGATTGTAGCCGTGGCCATGGTTGAGCAGATGACTCTATAGGTGAGAACCTTATCTACAAACGAGATAATAGATTTGTCGACCCTTAAGTCTTCCATTGCCGAAAAAATCGACTCAGGTCGTATGTTATGAAAAGCGCCCTCTATGTCTAGGAAGACGGCAAGTGTGAATTCGCCAAACTCAAGAGATTTTTCAATATGACTAACTAGTGAGTGGAGTGCAGTCTCAACTGATTTGCCTTTGTTGTAGGCATGCTGTGAGTTGGACAGAAGCCTTGGATCTAATGAAGCACGAATGTGCGCCTCAATGATGCGTTCCAAAGTTTTAAAATGGAAGGAGGTAAGACTAATGGGCCTGATGTCCTTCGGTTTCGTGTGCGAAGTTTTACCTGCTTTGGGGATAAAGACAACGTTGCACCTGGTCCATGCCTCTGCTATATGAGATAGTCTAAGACAACCATCATATAACAGAAGGAGCCAGTTCATTAGGTTAGGTTAGGCAGGATGCAGACTGTAAGGTCCACCTCACTTGGGTCCATAAAGAGGTCCCTTTGTAATTCCTGCAAGGATAGAGAAAATTAAATTCTTAAAACTACCGAGAGTAAGAGGCTCAGTTAGAGCCAGCCAGATGCATCGATAAAAGAGCCTATTTTACGAATATTGATGTTCGAGATCTCTGATAGATCGTGCAGAAATGGGAAACCTAGATGGAGGGTTCTAAGTTCAGCAAGTGCTGGGCAGTGACAGAGGAAGTGGGATATTGTTTCTTCCTCCTCTGCATTATGACAACTTCTGCAGTAGTCATTGCTTTGAAGATTAAGTCTTCTAGCATGTATACCTATAAGACAGTGTCCTGTGAGTACTGAAATAAGGGTGCGAAGTCTATGGCGCGAAAAGCTGACCAGGATTGCAGAGCGCTTACTGTCGTAAGTTGGCCATGTAAGTCTGGAGATCGTACAGGTACTTTCTGTGGACCAGTTGGTCTGTGCGGACCTAAAAATAAACTGCTTTATGAGCAATTTGCATGCTGAGAGCGGAATACCTATGAATTGATCAGTATTTTCTTGACTAAGAAGAGCACCATCTTTTGCTAGGTTATCCGCTATGATGTTGCCTGGTACATTACTATGACTACGTACCCAGAAAAGTTCAATGTTGGAATGTCTCGCCATCTCATTTAGAGACGCCCGGCATTCACGGGTAAGAACGGATGTCGTGTAGACCGATGAAAGGGAATGAATGGCGGCAAGACTATCTGTACAGAAACGAATATCGTTAGGATATACTCGGTGGTACGTGAGCCACTTGCTCGCCCTATAAATAGCTGAAATTTCAGCTTGAAGAATGCTGCATTGTTTTGGGAGCTTGAATTTCACTTTAATCCCAAATGATGGGATAAAGAAGCCCCCACCCACACCACGTGACGATTTGGATCCATCCGAATAGATAACCAGGGTCTCTTCACTAAAAGCGTTATGGGCCCCTGAGATATCCGCAGTGAAGGATTGCTCGAAAGTGGGTGAGGGAATACAGTAGTCTATATTATCAGGGAGATTAAGTTTCTCCAGAATAGTGGTGTGGCCTAGAGACGAAGTAGACCATTCACCGGTGGTTTTTAACCTGATAGCTGAGTTGAGGGCTACTAATTGGGCCATTAGCTCAGCCGGAAGCCAATTAAGCATGGTAAAGAGTGCCTTTGAAGGAGTAGTCCTTAAAGCACCCGTAATCATGAGAGCAGCAGATCTAAGGATCTTAACAAAAAGTCCTCGCTGATTAGCCTTGTTTAGGGCAGGCCACCAGACAAGAGCGCCGTACATGAGAATGGGTTTAGCAACCATTTCGAAGAGCCAGGCTGTATTGGAAGGGGATAGGCCCCACGTATTTCCTAGAGCTCTTCTGCACGAGTATAGTGCAATGGAAGCCTTAGACACCCTAGATTGGGTGTTTAAGTTCCAGGACAGCTTAGAGTCCAGGATCACACCTAAGTATTTGGCATGATCCGTGAGTACCAGTTCCGTTCCATCAAGCTTTGGAAGATTGAACTGGGGAATCTTGTATTTCCTAGAGAAAAGAACGAGTTCCGTTTTGGCGGGGTTAACTCCCAGGCCATTGGAAACGCTCCATTCAGTAAGTGTGGCGAGAGCGACTTCGAGTCGCTGCGAGATAGTGTTTAGGTACTTGCCCGAAACTGCAATAGCGACATCATCTGCGTAAGCAATAGTTTTGAAGCGCAGAGAGTCCAATTCCATTAACAATTTGTTGATGGCAAGGTTCCAGAGCAGGGGAGATAAAACACCCCCCTGAGGAGTACCTCGGTATGCTACTTTATATACTTTATATATTTATATTCCCAAGGTAGAGAAAATAATTCTATAGGAAAGAAGTTTTCCAATAAAAGAGATGATAGAGTCATCAACTCCTATATCCGCCATTGCCGAAGTAATCGACGTGGGCTTAATATTATTAAAGGCTCCCTCTATATCTAGAAAGGCAACTAGTGAAAATTCGCCGAACTCAAGTGATTTTTCTAAGGAACTAACAAGTGAGTGGAGTGCTGTTTCAACAGACTTACCTTTATTGTAGGCGTGCTGTGATTTAGAGAGAAAGCGTGGATTGATTGATGATCGTAAGTGAACATCAATAATGCGTTCTAAAGTTTTAAGAAGGAAGGAGCTGAGACTGATTGGTCTGAAGTCCTTCGATTTTGTGTGGCTAGCTTTACCCGCTTTAGGGATGAATACTACCTCACACCTGGTCCAGGATTCCGGTATATATGAGAATTTAAGACAGCTCATAAAAATCCTGATGAGCCAGGGAGTTATAGTCTCAGCGTTATGCTGAAGGTCAGCTGGGATGATTCCATCCGGACCCGCTGACTTATATGGTTTGAAACTGTCAAGAGCCCACTTGATTTTTCCTCTATCAATGAGGATGGGTGAGGACCCGATGACAGTCGAGTTACTGGACACTGGCTCGCGATGCAGAGCACTGCATCCAGGGAAGTGTGTGCCCATGAGGACCTCAAGGGTTTCATAACTACTGGTGGTCCAGTTGCCACAGGCTTTTTGAATATAACCAGTGACGGAGGGAGAGGAGGTCAGAATTCATTAAGAGATCGGTATTATATTGAAGATCAGCTGGAATAATACCATCAGGACCCGCAGCTTTGTACGGTTCGAAACTGTCAAGAGCCCATTGGATTCTATCCCTAGTAAGAGGGATGGGGGTGGACTCAAGGACATTGAGGTTAGTGGATGTGTCCGCACCTAGAGGTTTGCAACCTGGAAAGTGGGTGTCTAAGAGGACCCCGAGGGTCTCAGATCCGCTCGTAGTCCTTTTGGATATAGGCAGCTACCGAGGGCGATGAGGTCAGGATTTTGCGGAGTCTACTAGTGTCGGAAGAACCTTCGTTGCCGCTGCAAAAGTTCATCCAGGACTGTCTCTTCGCTTTCCTGACTAGATTTTTAAATTTGTTAACGCAGGCTTTGTAGGGGGTCCAATTTGCGGTCCTTTTGGCCTCGTTAAAAAGTCGGCGACATTCTTTTCTGAGTGTTACAATGTCGGCGGACCACCAGGAAGGTTTCTTTTTACCTCTCCTGATGGTGAGTTTACATGTCTGATTTGTGGCTTGATTCAGGACGTCGGTTAGTACGTTAACCGCATGATCAATATTATTGCGAGTGTTGTTGCTCGGTAAGGAGACGTTCCAGGGTGCCCCTGTGGATAACCCAGTTTGTCTTCCTCCTATTACGGTAGGGAGTGAATGTTTCCTGTAGTAGAGTGATTTCAAATTCAATATAGCGATGATCAGAAAAGGAGCAGTCGTTTGATACCCTCCAGTTCTTGATCAGAGCTGAGTGCATGCTGCTAACTATCGTGATGTCAAGGACCTCCTGTCTGTTAGCAACAACAAAAGTGGGTTCTGACCCGGAGTTAACTATCTCTAAGTTATTACAAAGAATAAAATCAAAAATTGACTCACCTCTTGTATTTGTATCAGAGCTTCCCCAAATGACATGGTGTGCATTTGCGTCAGCTCCTATGACCAATGGCAGATTTTGCTTACTTAATAGGTCCACTGTCTTATGAACCAGAGCGTTAGGTGGTGGGCTGGGTTGGTCGTGCCCCATGTAGCACGAGGAGACTAGAATGGAGCCTGTCTTGGTCTCCCAAGCCGCTACGGTGGTATCTTCATCACTGTAGTCAGAAAGAATGAAGATATTAAGTGAGCTCTTTGCCTTGGAGGGATCAAGATTAACTTGCGTTATCTTCATCATCATCATCCCCAGAAAAGGCAAGTAGAATGATCGTGACATTGAAGTCATCCTGATCCTCGTCCTCAGGGTCGGGGTTCAGGAGGGCTTCCTCGTCAGCATCCATTTCCATCCCTTCTTCGGCAACACTGAGAGAGTCAATACTCTCTAAGGATTGCGTAAGAAGCGTTGGGCAGGAAGCTTCATTCCTGGCAGGAGGATCAGATGAACTGTTAGCCTTCCCACTAGAAGCCTTATCATCCCCCCGGTAGACGTGCAGGGAGATTTCCTCGAAACCGTAGAAAATCTTCCCGCGCATCTCCCGGAGTGGAGCTAAGGTTTCTTGCGTAAGGATAACAGTTATCCTTCTGAAAGCTCCTTCAGGTTCAGAGATCTTAGCCACCTTCCATTCATGGACAGGTAGGCTGGGATTGCTTATCTGAAGGAGCTCCAGTATCTCCTTGGCAGAGGACTTGCCGTCGGGCACAAGGGCTGTGGACCTAGTTCTGCGAGGAATCTCCTCCTTGGAGACCACATCAAGCCTAGCTCCATCCCAGATGCCCTCAATAAGATGAACTGCTTTGTTTAGCAGAGTAGCAGATCGCTCATTATGGCAAGCCATCAATTTGACACGACCTTGATACCATCCAGCGTCGCTGCAGTTTGGTGGGGGGCCAGGATTGTCCTTTAGGACATTAATGACAACTCCCACTAACTTAACACGGATTATTTCCCACCTTTCGGGGGAAATAGCTCCGTCAGCGTTGCTACGGTCAATGACAGCCTTAACGAGGTGACCTTTGACAACCTCGCTGAAAGATCTGTCCATTAACCTGGTAGGTTTAGATCGTTTGGTGTCTGGCTGCTGGCTATGTGGGCTAGAGTCTTCCTCCGAGCGTTGCCGTTTAGGCTCGTCCGAGGACGTGGAGGGAGTCTTGGCCAGAGAGTCAGCCAGCGTCTTAGTCGCCAATTCTTCGGATGCTTTCTCCTCAGGAGTAAGGGTGTCTTCAGGCTTGACACCAAGCGCCTGAAGTTTCCTTGTAGCGGCACGCCGCTGAAGGAAAGCCCTTCTGGCCGGGGTAGATTGCCTCCTAGAGGGACACGCCGCAGTAGGTGGACCTATAACTAGGTTAGGGGTCTCCTTGCTGTGCTGAGTAGGAGTCTTTTGAGAGGGACTTCGCGTCTCAACTCTAGGACTCCTAGGGGGGAGTGCAGGGAGGGTACTAGAACCAGAATTCGTTGTGCCCTTGGTTCCCTTATGCACAGGAGGCATTTGGTTTGGACCCGAAACAGGGGGTTTAGCCAAAGCATCCTTGGAAGTACTCGGTCCCATGAACAGAGCATTCTTGCCAGTGTTGGCAGGTTTTTTGCTGGTTGAGGTTTTTTTCGGGATAGAGTTCCTTTCCCCAGCAGATTTAGTAGCACATGTAGCTTGATTAGCTTGGCCAGGTGCATTTACCAAGCAAGTCTCAATAGCTTTCGAAGCCCCACGGCCTAAGACTGGCACCGTGGAAGATTGTTTGTTATATCCGGAGATTATGAAGCCCTCGACCGGACACAGGCGGCGTGATTTTTGGTTGTGTTCATCCATGATCACATGGTTGGGTTTTTCGCCGTTTATACTTACAGCCAAGTCAATGAAAAACTGCCGCCCCATCGGGGAACAGACGCAGACCACAGGGCCGCCCAATGTGGGAAACAGACGCCCTATGGATTTACATAAAAGTTCGGACAAAGAATAGGATTTGAGATCCAAACGGACAGAACCCCAACTACAGTCCAGTGAAAGCTGCACTGAAGGACTGCTGTAGTGGGGTCCAACAAGACATCATCAGGCCGCCCAATATGGGAAACAGACGCCAGATGATACGGGGGTAGGTAGTTCTTAGTTTAGCACTCCCCCTAAGCCTGTCTGGTATGGGTGCCCCTACCAGAGATAAGAAAATATCTTCACCAGCATAGCCTTATGGTTCATTGCGCGTAAGCCTCTGCATCGCGACAAGATGACTACACATCGCAGAGGAATTGACCTAGGAAGACAAAATTTTTTTCTGAGCTTCTTATTACGTAGAGCATCGATTTTTAACCCAGGCGTATCGAATTTCAATAAAAGTTGTTTTTCGCTCCACCCTAATGCTAAGTACTCTAGTATGTTGTTGTTCTATTTTTTTTTTAATAGCCTTGTGTGGATTTTAAGAATTTAAACAACTCTTCTATATATAAATTATTATTAATATTGTTATTTTTAGTGTATTTTCACTTTGTTATTTTGAACATTTAATATGTAATTTTATTTTTCGAGCTCTTGATACCATACGTAGTTTTCAACGTCTGATCGCAATTGCGCTAAATCAAAGACTGAAAAAATACTTAATGAAATATAAAAGAGAACTAAACAAGCTTTATTTTTTATGTTGAACTGTTTTCAAAATATGACAGAATTTGATTTGTTTTTTCACATAAGAAAGTTATACCCATCTCTCATGTTGGTTTCAAAAATCATTTTTGAATATTATGAACATTTTATTACACAAATTTTAAAAATTACAACTTGAGGTCGATATCTTGAATTAGTTTGCTGCATTTGCAATTTGAAATCGTAGATTTTTTGATAATAAAAACAGAAATGATATTCAAAGAATATTCTATTACATAGGTTTTTAAGATAAAAATGCTAAGGGGTAGTATAGGTTTACTATCTATATATGTGGAGTCGCGGAACAAAAGGTTCTTTTTGCATACTTTTTATATTTTGTTTTTTTGTTATTTTTGTAGTATTTAGGTTGAAATCTATGAAATACAATTGAGAAACCATAATATTTTTTTTTATTTAGTAATTAAATGGACATTAAAAAAAGTTTTACTAAACAAAAGGTTCTTTTCTACTTTTTTTTAACAAAAGGTTCTTTTCTACTTTTTTTTAACAAAAGGTTCTTTTTCCATAGTAAGTAAGTTACATATTTTTTCCCTTATTCGTGTAGTTCAGGGTGCACCTTATTTTGTGAAAGTGCGCAATTGAACCTTTACTCCTCCTCTAAGTAATACAGAAACATGCTACACAAATTTTTTCCGCCCACAAAATGGTAAACTTTTTGGAATAGGAAAAGGGAGTATTTTCGGTTTTGCCCAAATAATTTTTTTTACTGGAATATAAAAGAGAACTAAAGAAGCTTTATTTTAAGTCATCAATATTAAAAATGCAAGAAGTGGTTTCAAAGATATTGCAATTTTCCCAGAAATTGCGTGTCCTTGACGACTCGCCTAAGGATATGCAGCTAAAAAATTTATTTAAATCAGTTTTTAATTTTGTTGAAAATTTTGTTTAAAAAATACAGTTAAACCTCTATTAACCGGGCCTCTATTAACCGGCTACATCTATTAACCGGCATGCAGATCTTTTTGATTTTTTACCTCTACTATCCGTGCTTTACCTCTATTATCCGTGCTTTGGTTTTTTACCTCTATTAACCGTGCTTTACCTCTATTATCCGTGCAGCATTCATATGATTTTATATTATCTTAATTTGAATCCGGTGATTCCCCTTTTTAATGTGTGGACACAATTGTACTACATACGTGCTTCTATTTTTATTCATTATGTAAGTGAAATTTGATCTGTTAACACCTGTTTTGGGACGATGGCTCCTTCAAATAGCAAATTGCCAAAGAGAGCGAGAAAAGTTCTTTCAATTAGAGACAAAATTGCTTTGATTAACGATTACGATAAGAACATACCTGTAAGGTTACTATCTGAACAGTATGGAGTTGGTAAGGAAACTGTGCGCGATTGAGTGAAAAAGAAAGAAGCAATTTTGCTTTATGGTTCTAAAAGTGATTCAAAAAAATGCAATTTTATACGTTTTAATAAAATCTCTATTAACCGTGTATTTCGATTATCCGTGCTAGTCCCGGTCCCGCGCGAGCCGTTTAATAGAGGTTTAACTGTATTACAAATAATACATTTGCTTCTCAGTATCACAAAACAAACAAATGGCAGAATAAAAACCAAAAAAATGCGGTCCGTATATAACCGTTTTGCCGTACCTGTGATTTCAAAGCGAAGAGTTCCGCGAAAATGTGAATTTTTTGTTAATAACTTGAGTATATGCTTGTTAAACTGTACCAATGTTTAAACTGTATCAATGTTTAAACTGTACCAATGTACCATTAATAAAAGTAATAGTGAATATTTTCCCCAGACTATTTATAATGTAAACGGCATTGTTATTTTAATATTGTAAAAGTTGAACACTTTCTTTCCCGGGGTCAAATGTCATAATATAGTGTTTTTTCATTTTCCATTGAAAAATGACAGAATATTAAAAATTTATTACCAAATTTGGTCAAAATGCTAAAATATAAAATACTGCATGTTTTTATATTACGTAGATTACTTCTGGGGGGAGCTATGGTTTAATTTCGTTGCATAACAAAAATTATTTTTTCATATTTTTAATTTTTTTTTTGTATCAAAAGGTACTTTTTCACTTTTTTTTTAGCAAAAGTTTCTTTTTCCAAAATAAAAGTGCATATTTAAAGAGACTTTTAAGATTTAATGTGGTGATTTAGAGCACAATGATTCACCTACTGGTAAGTAGCTAACTTAAATATATTTCGCGGTTCATTGATTTTTTAAAATAACAAAAAATTGAATTTCCCAAAAATTTTGAATGATGCAAAAAGAACCTTTTGTTCCGGGCCCCACATATATAAAACTCTAACGTGACTGACTGCCTCATCATCGGGATTTTTGGAAATTCGGCCTCTAAGGGGGTAAAAAAGGGAAAAATTAGTAATCCTGTGTCCCCGGAAGTAAACTTCATGGGCCCAAAATTGGAATAGCATTGGGATCAAGTACAAAAATAAGTAGACACGTGTTTGGTACATTTTAGCAGATGGGACAAATAGGGGGTAAAAAGGGTAAAAATAAAATGTTGGTACTTTTTTAAACCCATGTGTATCTTTTGGTAAACAAGAAAAAAATATTAGACAAGTGTTTGGTACTTTTTTGATTCAGGATTCTATGTATTTCATTCTAACCAATAAAGCTGAAAGTAAAATTTATAGGGAGGTCGATTGCCAAATACAAAATATCAAATACGTGTTTAGTACTTTTTATACCCTTCACCAATAGGTGAAAGGGTATTATAAGTTTGTCATTCAGTTTGTAATTTTTTCATTATTCGTCCTAGACCCCATAAAAATTATACCGATCGACTCAGAATCGCCAGGAGAGTCGATTTAGCAGCGCAGCGTTGAATGATTTCCTAAAATTTGATATACAGATCAAAAAACTTTTTTTTAAAAAACACAGTTTTTTTACGAAATTCAAAACTTTTTTTGAAAAACACAGTTTTAAAAAAAAAATTGTTAAATTCTCATCGAATTTTGAATTTTGGCGATATCTCTGAAGTTTATAGACCGATTTTGATAAAATTTAATGGCATATTGCGTTGGAGTATTTTCTAAAATCTGAAATCTAATTCAATTTTTTTTTTAAAATACGGTTTTTTAAAAAAAACAATTTTAGAATTTGTCAATTTGCGTACATCGATAACTTTTGCTTTGGCGATATCTCAGTTATTAAACTAGCGATTTTGATGAAATTCAATAGTGTGCTGCGTTGAATGATTTCCCAAAATTTAATATACAGTTCAAAAAACTTTTTTCAAAGAACACAATTTTTTGACGAAATTCAAAACTTTTTTTTTTTTTAAATACAGTTTTTTAAAAAAAATTTAAATTCTCATCGAATTTTGAATTTTGACGATATCTCTGGTGTTTGTAGACCGATTTTGATAAAATTTAATAACATGTTGCATTAGAGTATTTTCTAAAATTTGATATATAATTCAAAATTGTTCTTAAAATACTGTTTAAAAAAAAATTAAATATGTCAATTTGTTCGATATCTTTTGCTTTGGCGATATCTCGCTTACGATCCACCGATTTTGATGAAATGATTTCCTAAAATTTGATGTACAGTTCAAAAATTAAAAAAACACAGTTTTTTGACGAAATTAATTTTTTTTTATAAAAAATACAGTTTTTTAAACAATATTTTTTTAAATTCTCATCGAGTTTTGAACTTTGGCAATATCTCTGGTGTTTATAGAACAATTTTGATGAAATACAGCATGCTGCAATAGAGTATTTCCTAAAATCAATATAATACGATTTTTTTTTAATATTGTTTTTTAAATTTTTTCTCTAAAATATGACAATTTGCGTTGCGTTTGCTTTGGCGATATCTTAGTTACTGATCTACCGATTTTGATGAAATTTAATAGTTTGTTGCGTTGAATGATTTCTTAAAATTTGATATACAGATCAATAAACTTTTTTTAAAACAACATAGTTTTTTGAAAAAACACAGTTATTTTGAAAAATACAGTTATTAAAAAAAACAAATTTTAATTCTTATCGAATTTCTATAGAAAATACAAAATGGTAATTTAGCATCGAATTTCGAGTTTGGCTATATCTCAGTTGTAAGTAGAACTATATGTTGCAATATAATAGTGTACTTCGTGGCACACTATTAACATCTAATACCTATACATATAAGTTATGGCGGTTGGCCATCTAGGATTCACCTACATCAGTCTTCAGAAACACACATACTTGTAATTGACCAAAAACTCTTTCCACTCTGCACTTTACTTTTGTAACACCATTGGTGAAGGGTATTTAAGGTTCGGCATAGCCGAACATGGCACTCTTACTTGTTTTAATTAAAAGGGTAAAAAAGGGAAAAATCGGTAACATTATATCTTCTTTAACAAAAGCGATAGAAGCGAAGATTACATTGGTTTGGTATAAGCACTACAAATTAAGGGACACGTGTTCGGTACGTTTTTGAAAATTGGCCGCCTAGCTGGCAAAACAGGGTAGAAAAGGGAGAAATTAGTAGCCTCATATCTCCGAAACCAACATAGATAGAATCAAAGTTGAAATTGGATTTGAATCGACTAGGAAAATAAGGGGACACGTGTTTGGTCCTTTTTTTTAATGGCACTAATAAGGATAAAAAACGGTAAAAACTATATTTTGGTACTTTTTTATATGTATCTTTTGAACTAATAAGCATAGAAACATAATTTATATCGCAACCGATAGATATTAAACAAGTAAGAGTGGTATATTCGGCTTTGCCGAATCTTGGATACCCTACCCGTTTCAAAAGTAAAAAACAAAATCGTATATTGATAATTATATAGTTTCTGATTACTGACTTAGTTGAGCCCCACACAAATGCTTGATATGTAATACATGTATGTATGTATATGTATATTAATTTTCTTTTGTTCATACTAAATGCAATTTCTAGCAATATTTGGTTATACTAGTATTATATACAAATAGTCTTTAAAATTAAGATAAGGATATTGTACAACGTCTTTATACTAAATGTCATCATCGTGTCTATTATAATAGATACGATGATGACATTTAGTATAAAGATAATTATAATTTGTCATTTATTAGCTACTAAGAGATTGCCTTAGGCGAAGTTATATGGGAGCAATTGTCAAACGTGAACGGATTTCTCCCAATTGCAATTAAAAAATTTAAATTTTCGTTGATATGTGAGATACATACATACAAATGTAGGTTTTGAACGCATATCATGTACTTAGCTGCATTTTTTGTACTTCCTAGGAAGACTGCCTATAACTTGATATATAATGCATTCTCAAATTTTATAATAATGTTCAAAAGTCAGACACAAAATTAAGATAAATGCAGTGTGTCTGTCTGCTAAAATCAGATTTGTGGAGCTCCTGGAAGGTATACCCATATCCATTTTACACAAAATTTTAGGATATCGTCCCACCCTGCATTTCATTGTTGTTGATCAAAACACGTGAAATATCGCTTAAACACTAAATTATATCTACCACAAATTACCGAGTGCATCAGAATTTAGGTAATCCGCTGTGAAGAACGCTATTAAATTTGATCAAAATAAACATCTAAAATATCGACAAAAAAGGAGTTCCAAAAACTTGACTACAAAAGCTCCAAAGGACAGACAGGTAGACGGACGGACGTCGCGAAATCAATTCTCCTGCCGATTCTGAGTCGATCGGTACAATTTGAATGGTATTCATAATAAGATTTGTGGAGTTTACATATCAGACTTTAGGAAATCCTCACACAAAGAACGCTGTTAAATTTCACTACAATCGGTCCATAAACACCTGAGATATCGCTGAAACAATACTCACAAAATGTAAACAAAATTTCTTAGACACGTACTTTGGGCAATTTGCTGTACATCACAAGTAGTGTTTTGATAAAATTTTACAGAGTGCTTTGGGGAACCATTTCCTACAATCTGATATATAATATATTATCACATATACACCAGGAGTATAGTTTTTCTCTTGTTATTTAAAAGTATGTTTCAATCCAAAATTTTAAAATTTTCTTCTAATTTTTGGTATTTTTTCGATATTTTCGGTGTTTATAAACCGATTTTAATGAAATTTAATAGCGTTCATTGCGGGAGAATTTCCTAAAATCTGGTATATAATTTATGTAAGTCCATCCTCCAGGTGCTTCAGAAACTTGATTTCGACAGACAGACGGACAGACAGACGGACATCGCTTAATCGATTCTCCTCCCGATTCTGAGTCGATCGGTATAATTTTTATGGGGTCTACGAACACTAATAAAAAAAATTACAGACGGAATCACAAACTTATAATACCCTTTCACCTATTGGTGAAGGGTATAAAAAGGACAACCAGGTAGACGGACGGACAGACGGACAAGCAGACAGACGGACACACGTCGCGAAATCTATTCTCCTGCCGATTCTGAGTCGATCGGTACAATTTGAATGGTATTCATAATCAAATTTGTGGAGTTTATATATCAGATTTTAGGATTCAGGATTCCTTCCACAAAGAACGCTGTCAAATTTCATCACAATCGGTCCATAAACACCTGAAATATCGCTGAAACAATACTTACAAAATGTCAACAACATTTCTTAGACACGTACTTTGGGGAATTTGCTGCACATCACAAGTAGTGTTTTGGCGATATCTCAGTTGTTTATGGACCGCTTTTGATAAAATTTAATAACGTGCTTGACGTGGGAATTTCCTAAAATCTAATATAAAATTTATGTATGTCCGTGCTAAAGGAGGATGGTTTTTTCCTATTTCTGCATTTCATTTTTTCAACAAATATTCCCTAATGCGTACTTTGGGCAATTTGCGATACATCAAATTTAGTGTTTTGGCGATATCTCAGTTGTTTATGGACCGATTTTGATAAAATTTTAAAATTTTCGTCTAATTTTTCGTATTTTTTCGATATTTTCTGTGTTTATAAACCGATTTTAATGAAATTTAATAGCGTTCATTGCGGGAGAATTTCCTAAAATCTGATATATAATTTATATAGGTCCATCCTCCAGGGGCTTCAGAAACTTGATTTCAACAGACAGACAGACGGACAGACAGACAGACAGACGGACATCGCTTAATCGATTCTCCTCCCGATTCTGAGTCGATCGGTATAATTTTTATGGGGTCTACGATCACTAATAAATTACAAACGGAATCACAAACTTATAATACCCTTTCACCTATTGGTGAAGGGTATAAAAACAATTAAGTACGTATTTAGTACTTTTGCTATTAATGGGGTACAAAAGGGTAAAAAAGGGGAAATATTTATAGGTTTTTGCTTTGTAGCTATGGATATCTTTTAGGCTAATAAAGCCAGAAGTATAATTTATTGACTGGTCGATTGACATTGAAAAAGATAAACTACGTGTTTGGTACTTTTTTTCAATTTTGGGGGTAAAAATCGGAAAAGTATACCTTCTAAACCAAAAGTGATAGAAGCAAAAACTAAATTTGTCTAAGATTGGCACTAAAAATTAAGGGACACGTGTTCGGTACTTTTTTGAAATTTGCCCTCTTAGAAGGTAAAACAGTTTAGAAAAGGGAGAAATTAGTAACATCATATCTCCGAAACCAACATCGTTGCAAACAAAGTTTAAATTGGATTTGAATCGGGCGTTCGACTTTTTTTAAAAATTCGCCAAAAATCCATTTTTGAATGGATTGAAAAGAAATTTTAAACTTAAGCTATCCTTGAGAAGATCTACAAAAATACAAAACAAAAAAACAGCGATTTTTTTTTTAAGTTTCAACTTTGAATATTTTTAACTTTTAAATGAAAGAAGGTATCTATAACCAACTTGCACAAAAATTATTTGAAATTTTATTGCAAACTTAACGAATATTCTTAAAAAATGTTTGGTCCTTAGATGCGTCCACCAGATCAAAAAAAAAAAAGTTTAAAAAATAGATAAAAAATCAACCCGAAAATTCTTTTTTACCCAAATATATCGAAACCCAAAAGAGATAACCTACACATGTTATTTTTGTAGATCTTCTCAAGGACAACTTAAGTTTAAAATTTCTTTTTAATCCATCCATAAATGGATTTTTGGCGAATTTTTAAAAAAGTCGAACACCCGAAGTGACCAACTTTGAAGTTGGTCTTCCGACCTCTCATGGATCAGTGCTTTTAAAAACCAACTCGAATACTCCTTGACTACCACCATGCTAAATTTCATTCAAATATCTCCATTCGTTACAGATTTATTTCCAAAAAAAAAGCGCCCATAAACCACTGTGCACCGGTGCAAACGAAGTTTAAATTGGATTCGAATCGGATAAAAATAATAAATAATAAGAATAAAAAAGGGTAAAAACTATATTTTGGTACTTATTTTAACCCATATATATCTTTTGAACTAATAAACAAAGAAACACAATTTATATCGCATTAAAAAACTATTAAACACGTATTTGGTACTTTTGCGATTAATGGGGGACGAAAGGGTAAAAAAAGGGAAAATATCTAAGAGTAGGTTTTTTGCTTTTTAGCTAAGAATATCTTTTAGGCTAATGAAGCCAAAAGCATAATTTATTGGCTTGTCAATTGACATTGAAAAAAGTAAAATACGTGTTTGGTACTTTTTTATTTTTGGGGGTAAAAATCGGTAAAAATATATCTTCTAAGCCAAAAGTGATAGAAACAAAAACTAAATCGGTCTAAGATCGGCGCTTTAAATTAAGGGACATGTATTCGGTACTTTTTTTTAATTCGGCCGTTTTGGGGTTAAAACAGGAAAAAAATGGGAAATATAAGTAACATCATATCTCCGAAATTCAAAACGATAGGAACAAAGTTTAAATTGGATTTGGATCATCTTGCAAAAAAAGGGGACACGAGTTTGGTACCTTTTTGGAAATGGAACTAATAAGGGAGAAAAAGGGTAAAAACTATATTTTGGTACTTTTTTAACCCTATACGTATCTTTTGAACTAATAAACATAAATACTCAATTTACATCACAATTGATGAGGACTAAAAAAATTAAGAAAGTGCTTGGCACTTTTACGAGGCACAAAAGAGTAAAAACGGGTAAATATTAAAGTGTTTTTTGTTTTTAAACTATGAATATCATTTAAACAAATCAAGCCAGAAGTATAATTTACAGACGGGTCTATTTACATTGAAGAAGTATAAGACACGCGTTTGGTTCCGCTTTTTAATTTTTGCAGTAAAAAGGGAGGAAAAATCGGTAACCTAATATCTTCTAAATCAAATATGATAGAAACAAAAATTAAATTGGTCTATGATCAGCACTAAAAATTAAAGGACACGGGTTCGATAATTTTTTTTAATTTGGCCGCTTATGGGTAAAACAGGCTACAAAATTGATAAATCATATAATCGGCTAGAAAAATAAGGGGACATGTGTTCTGTACTTTTTTGGAGATGGCACTAATAAGGATAGAAAGGGTAAAAACTACATTTTGATACTTTTTTTAACCCATATATATCTTTTGAACTTATAAACATAAAGGCTCACTTACAATCAATAAGTATTAAAGAATTTTAAACATGTGCTTGGTACTTTTACGATAAATGGGGTTCAAAAGGGTGAAAACAAGAAAGTATTTATTTAAGCTAACGAAGTCAGAAGTATAAATTAGAGATGTGTCGATTCACATTGAAGAAAATAAAAATAAGTGTTTGGTATTTTTTTCAATTAAAGGGTTAAAAAAGGGAAAATCAATGACATTATATCTTCTAAACCTAAACTGATAGAAACAAACACTAAAGTGGTCTAATATCAACACTTAAAATTAAGAGACAATAATGCAGTACTTTTTGTAAATTTAACAGTTCTGGGGTTAAAATAGGGTAGAAAATGAATAATTTATTTAGATTTTTTTAGTTTTTCTTAAACACATTCATTCATTTAAAGCGAATGAAAACATTAAAATTTTTTGATAACCAAGGGTCTTTCGTGTATGAAATAAAAACTAAGGGCCTGATATAAGAGCTAGGGTCAATTTTGGATCGATTGTTACCAAATTTCGGTTATAGGTTCATAATTACAAAATATTTATCTGTGCAAAGTTTTAGTAAACAAATGCATTTATCTTTAGATTTATAAACGTTTTTGTGCATTTATGATTATTTTAACTACTTTTGAGAATGTGTCTTGTATGGGAGGTATGGTCAAATATGGGTCGATTTCTACAAAATTAGGTATACTGATTAAGGTTATTATAAGCAATATTTGTGCTGCATATTATTGAAATACAACTAAATTAGTGGCTGTAAAGGACCTAAAACTCTATTTCTGGAAGGCATTCCTATGGAAGGTACCCGATATAGTAAACCGATTTTGACCAAAAAGTATAGGGATCGTTCTTGGACCAAAATATAAGCCTGTGTCAAAACAACTCAGGAAGTGATTCTGAGTCGGTATACTTAAAGGTGGGTCTCAGAGCAATATTTCTATGCGTTACAAACATCAGCACAAACCCAAAATGCCCTTTCCACCTAATTTAATCGGGAACTGAGAGAGGGCCCTGCTGTTTAAAAACTTTAAAACAACTTGAGTTACAAATATATCTAATATACCATCTTTCATCGGCAACTGCTCCAAAAGTTGGCGTGCATGGTTTGCCAAAACCTGTTATTATAAGTAAATTGTCTCCACGTGAACACAGTAAGAAGAACCCGTTCGAACGATTAAGTTATATTTGAGAAGGTTTTATTTGTGAAATTTCCAAAGCTGCAAAAACTATGGCTGAATTTATAAAATATTTAAAATAGATTTTAATTTGGTAATTGTGAATTTATAAAATTTAAATTTAATTTTTATGTTTATAAACAAAAGGCAATTGACTTACAGGGCTACCACCGACAAAGCTAATTTTTACATATAAAAAAGCTTGAATATTTAAAAATACATATATTGGCAATAATGTTTCCTCACGAAAGAAAAAACTCTTTTTATGTCAAAATGAAATTGACGAAAGCTTTTAAACGTTTTAGAAAAACCTAAATTTGAGCTTAATCGTAAGCAAACGAAATCGAATTTGACAAGGCTGTTAGATCTGCTAGAAAAATAAAAAGTCACGTTTTTAGTACTTTTCGTAAATGAGGTAAAATGGATGAAAACTAAATTTTGGTACTTTTTTGACCAATATATAACTTTTGAATCAAATATTATAGAAACAAAATTTATAACACAATCGATAAACATCAAAATGGTATCAAATACGTACTTTTTCGAATAATGGGGTAGAAAAGGACAAAAACGGGTCAAAAATTTAAAGGTTTTTTCTTTTTAAACTATGCATATTGTTTAAATCAATAAAGAGGTAGAATAATTTATGGACTGTTTGATTGACATTGAAGAAATATGTGACAGGTGTTTGGTACTTTTTCCAATTAAATGGTTAAAAACAGAAAAATCGGTAATATTATACCTCCTTAACAAAAATGGAGTTAAGATCAGCAATAAAAATATCAGGACACGTATTCGGTATTTTTTTATATTTGGCCGACCTGGGGTAAAAATGGAAACTTTTGTAAAATATTCAAAATCAAAAGCGACAAAAACAAGATTTAAATTAGGTTAGCAATAAAAATTAGGTAGGCGAAAATAAGAAAATGGTACCATATATGTCCTATATGTATCTTAAGAACCAATAAATATTTAATTTAATTTATATCGGAATCGATAAACAAGTAAAAAAAAATATTTTGGTAAACTTTGTAACTTTTTAATTGTAACTTTGTCAATTCCAATTGTGCCGCTAACGAAGTAGCTGGTTCTTAAGCTAGTCTATTATATTTATTAGTTGTATACTATACAAAAGATAATTTCAAATTATAATTAAAAAAAAACATATATTTTTGTATTTAAATTTGCATAAAACCGTGATGTGATAGAGAAAAATGGTCATCATTTCTGAAATCAGCACATTCTAAAATATGTATATAATTCAGTGAAAATATCTCATTCATCTGACAACGAATTTTAAACTTATCCGTCCCATTGTGCAAAGTTCACTGCTTATAATTCTTCCCCTCGCTTTCTAGATGTTTCTGTTGTTATTCTGTTTATGTCAATAAGCCAATGTTGGGCAAAGTCTCTCTGAATTTATATTTTGCTAAAATTTATATTTTGCAAAATACAAAATAAGGCAGATGGACGAGTATTGTGGGAACAGTTTTGAATTAAAACGCGTATAACAACAGTGTGACTAAGAATAATTGAAAAGCAGTTTTGTGAAGTTTGTTTACAGTTTTTGTGAAAGTGTGTTTAAAGAGATTAACTCTTGAGTTAAAAAAAATATAACTTTGGAAAACTAAATAAAGTGTTTTAATTAATTTGAATACGGTTGTTTGCAAAAAGAATTCCTTCCACGTTTTAAAAGGAAAAACGTAGCAACTGGTGTCAGAAGTGGGATTCGAACCCATGCCCACAAAAATAACAACCATGGTGAAACTAGATGAACTAAAATTGGACCAACTTAAGAAGGAGTTGGGAAAGATGATCGTGTCAACAGCCGCCACCAAAGCTGAACTTCAAATAAGGCTCAGGGAGGAGCTCCAAATCAAGGCATTGACATTGCGACTTGCGAATTTGAGACTAAAGAAGAAATGGAGGTTAGTACCCGTTCAATGACTAGCAGCCTGGACATAAACTCAATGTTCGCCGCGATGATGGAAAAAATGGAAAAGATAGAAACCAACAATAAGCAAACGAGAACCATGATTGCAGGTAACAACGAGAAGCTTATTGCTGAGGTAAGGCAGGAAAACAAACAAATAGAAGAAAAATTGGTGAAAATTTCTTTATCAAACAACAAACAACTTCAAGAAATTTCGTGAACGATCTACAAGCGCATCGATGGCGTTGAGATTGAGATCGAGAAATTTGATAAAAAACTGACTCGGAAATTGGTCAATGCGCAGCTACTGAAGCGATTATTAACTGCGAGACAAACTCAGATCCTATTAAGATGTCCAGCAAGGAACAACAGCAACTGGCGGAATACGTAGAGAAATGGGTAGAAGGCTTGACACCGTCCTACAAAAATAAAGTCAAACAATTTTTGAAGAAGCATGCAGCCGTATTTGCGTCCAAAACTCAAAGCCAGGGAAGAACGGCAATAGTGAAATATGAAATTCATACGGGCGAGGCGAGATTAATTAAACAGGCGCTTAGGAGTATTCCCCTGGCCAAGCGAGACGAAGTTAAGGAGTTGGTCAACGAAATGGAGCGTAGTCTAGTAATTGAACCATCCGCAAGTCCATGGAGCTCTCCGGTGGTTCTGGTTAAAAAGAAAGATGGCGGCACCAGATTTTGTGTCGACTACCATAAGCTTAACGATGTTACGAAAAAGGACAGCTACCCCTTGCCAAGAATCGATGACTATATGACATTAGGTGGAGCGAAATGGTTTTCTACGCTAGATCTTCAAAGCGGGTACTGGCAAGTGGAGATCTTAGAGAAAGACAAAGAGAAAACAGCGTTTAGTGCAATTGATGGGCTATGGCAGTTCAACGTTATGCCATTTTGACTCTGCAACGCCCCAGCTACTTTCGAACGGCTAATGGAACGAGTAAAGGACTTCAGTGAAAAACTTGTTTGGTGTACCTTGACGACATCATCGTCATGGGAAAAACCTTCGATGAACATTTGAAGAATCTCACCTTAAGTGCCATGAAATGTGCGTTGTTCCGGAAAGAAGTAAAATACTTGGGACTGAAAATGGCATAGCGACTGATGAGGACAAAATACGAGCTGTCAAAGACTGGCCGCAACCAACAAATCTCCACGAATTTCGCAGCTTCCTAGGGCTATGCACTTACTACAGGCGATTTGTTCTAAATATCACAGGCGTGGCTGCAAGTTTGCATGAGCTTACCAAGAAGTCTCGACTGTTCTATTGGGGTACTGAGCAGGAGCAAGCGTTTAAGAGGTTAAAAACATTACTCTCCCGTTGCCGGAGAGAAATTCGTGCTCGACACCGACGCAAGTGCATGCGGAATTGGAGGTGTGCTCTCCCAGGAGGTGAACGGAACAGAACGAGTGATTGGCTACTACAGTCGAACTTTTTCAAAGCCCGAAAGGAACTACTGCGTTGCCAGACGAGAACTCCTGGCAGTAGTAGAATGTGTGAAGCACTACCATAAGTACCTGTATGGTCAGAAGTTTCAACTAAGGACCGATCATTCCGCACTCAGATGGTTTTTGCAGTTCAAACAACCAGAAGGCCAGCTTGCACGATGGATCGAACGACTACAGAGCTACGATTTTACGATCGACCACAGAAAAGGCCGAAATCACGGGAATGCAGATTCCCTTTCCAGACGTCCTTGCAGTGTAGAGTGTAAGCACTGCGCTAAGACCGAAGCAAAGGAGTGTGTTACTGATGTTCGGCTACTGCGGGTAGAATCCAGTGGAGATTGGTCTGTAGTGCAGAGGAACGATCCAGTACTAGGAAAAATAATGCAAGCTAAAGAAGAAGACAAGATGCCAACCCGTAACGAGATATCGCAGGAAAGTCCGCTGATGAAGTCATATTGGGCTCTCTGGGATAGTCTAAAGATAATAGACGGTTGCTTGTATCGCACTTGGGAGAGCGCCGATGGAAAGAGAGTGCAAAATTTGGCCGTGGTGCCATCCTCTAAAATAAAGGAAGTACTAAAGGAGTTTCATGATGGTCCCAGCGGAGGTCACCTAGGTGTAACAAAGACTCTAGAAAAACTGAAGCAGCGGTTCTATTCTGTGGCTGACTGGATTGCTAATTGTCCAAACTGTATCGCAGCCAAGGGTCCGGTCCGACGAAGTCGTGGTCAGCTACAGCAGTACAATTCTGGTGTCCCATTTGAGCGGATAGCTATGGATGTGGCAGGCCCTTTCCCTGTAAGCGAGGCTGGTAATCGTTATGTGTTGGTGGTGATGGACTATTTTACCAAATGGCCAGAGGTGTATGCAGTACCTAATCAAGAAGCTAAAACAGTAATAGACGTCTTTGTAAACAACTGCATATGCCGCTATGGAGTTCCACTAGAGCTACACTCAGATCAAGGCAGAAAATTTGAATCCACTGTATTCAGAGAAATGTGTGAGTTGTATGGTATAAGAAAAACGCGAACGAAAGGTTTAGCCGTACGCTGGAAGTACCTAAGGAAGGTTGTCAGCACGCATCAGAGAGACTGGGATCAACACATACAAAAATTTCTGCTGGCATATCGAACAGCCGCTCACGACTCCACGTCCAAGACCCCTGCTAAAGTCGTTTTTGGAACCGAGCTGCGATTACCCGCAGACTTGCAATTTGGTACTATTTAAACCGATAACAAATACTGAGGATCGTGGTCATCTCTCCTCCCAAGAGCAAGAAAACCTTAATGAACTTCATAACTTCGTCCGCAGCAAAATTAGAATGGTCAGCGACAAGATGAAGGCCAGATACGATCGAGCGGCCAATTCCCAGGGAAGGACAGTTGGTACTCTTATACAACCCACGGCGAAGAAAAGGATTATCCTCTAAACTACAAACTCATTGGAAGGGCCCGTACAAGGTTGTTAAAAGGATAAATGATGTGGTGTATCGAATCGAAAAAGATAAGAGTCCAAGGTCTAAAATGAAGGTCGTACACCTCGAAAGATTGGCCGACTGCGGAAGAACGGAGACTGTGCCTATTCGGGACGAACAGGCTTAAGAGGGGGGCAGTGTGACGAATTTTAAACTTATCCGTCCCATTGTGCAAAGTTAATCTATAATCTATTTGTACAACGTATGTGTGTGAGTGTTCTTGATCATGTGAGAATGTAGTGGAACATACATGAACATTCATAAGCAACATTAGTGTAATCAACTCTTTGTTTACGTCTGCAGAAAATGCTAGAAACTCTCTTCTCTACTATATAAGGCAGATGGAATAGTATTGTCGGAACAGTTTTGAATTAAAACGCGTATAACAACAGTGTGACTAAGAATAATTAAAAATCAGTTTTGTGAAGTTTGTTTACAGTTTTTGTGAAAGTGTGTTTAAAGTGATTAACTCTTGAGTTAATAAAAATATAACTTTGGAAAACTAAATAAAGTGTTTTAATTAATTTGAATACGGTTGTTTGCAAAAAGAATTCCTTCCACGTTTTTAAAGGAAAAACGTAACACTATATATATAAAACTCTAACGTGACTGACTCACCATCGCCCAGCCCAAAGGGCTAAAGCTAGAGAAATTTTGACAGCGGGTACCTTCTTCGAAGTATAGGTCCACTAAGAAGGGAAATTCGGCCTCTAAGGGGGTAAAAAGGGAAAAGTTAGTAATGCTGTATCTCCGGAAGTAAACGTCATAGGCTCAAAATTGATTTGTATGATGTATTGGGATCAGCTACAAAAATAAGTAGACACGTGTTTGGTACTTTTTAGCAGATGGGACAAATAGGGGGTAAAAAGGGTAAACATAAAATGTTGTTACTTTTTTAAACCCATGTGTATCTTTTGAACCGATCAACATAGTAACAAAATTCAAAACGGAGCCGGTAAACAAGAAAAAAATATTGGACACGTGTTTGGTCCTTTTTTGATTCAGGGTTCAAAAAGTGGTAAAAGCGGGGACAAAAATTTAGGGTAGGTCCATTTTTCTTTTTCTTTGCATTTCATTTGAACCAATAAAGCTAGAAATAAAATTTATAGGGAGGTCGATTGCCAAGTATAAAATATCAAATACGTGTTTGGTACTTTTCTCAATTAAAAGGGTAAAAAAGGGAAAAATCGGTAACATTATATCTCCTTAACCAAAAGCGATAGAAGCGAAGATTAACAGCCTGTTTTTGAAACTACAATTTTTTCAAATTGTACGTCAACTTACGAAAAAATTTAACTTTTGGTTTTTTAATTTTTTTTGAGTGAAACGAGAAAGAGCTTTTAAAATTTTGGTTCGTAAATGAAATGTATAGACGAAAGTTAATGTCAAATCAGGCAATCAAAAAATTCTAATCGCCTGGGAACAAAAAAACGGTTATTTCATTTTTTTTGTTTAGGACCTGAACACAATACAATGCATTGTGTTGAAACTAGGAAAAGGTTGTGGGAGGGGGAATAGGTAGGTTTGTAAACATTTGATTTAAAATTCTCTATATTGCAACTGGTTAGAAAAACTTCTGTGGGAAGCAAATTTTACATGCGAGCTGTACGGCTAGCATATCATCTATATGTAGAGTATCGTCTGTCTATTGGTCAGTCGACTACGAACTCTAACAGATAGACGTGTATTGCGTAAGAAAGTTCATGTATCGAAAACGAGTTTCCTGATTTTGTTATAGCACATTCCAAAGTAGTAACAATAGAACAATAGAGTTGGATAACCTTCTGTTACCGATGAGTACTTTTGCTCTCTCATGTACTCGGTCAAGAAGTTCCAAAATAAGCTTTGAAGCACCTGCCCATACATGAGAGTTGTATTTCACCGGTACGTAATACATTTTTCGGAACAGGGTCTATGTAAGAGTGCAAGAGAGTGCAAAAGTACTAATTGATGACAGCATGGTATCCAACTCTATTGAACCACTGGGGTGTCACACTTTTCTATAGTTTGTAAGAGCTACTATCGAGCTACTCGACCGAGTGTAGGAAATTGTGAACGTGCTCGTCTGTATGCAACTCTGTTGAGCCACTGGAGTGTTACAATGTTCTACAGTTTCTAGTTACTTTGGAATCCGGTCTATCGAAATCAGGGAACTTGTTCCTAAACCCCGAACTTTTTTGAATTGAAAAAATGTTTAACTTTGAAAAAAAAAAATAATTTTTTTATTGTTTGTTTTTATTTATTTTTGATTTATTTAATTTTAGGGTTAACATCATTTTACAAAAGTCTTAAGTTTTACAGGAAAAGCTTTCAGAAAAGTAATAAAATATATCATGGCAATACTATTATTTGATATTTCATTACGAAGCTTTTACTTCCAAACGAAAAAAGAAAATGAACTCAAATTAGAGCTTAATCGTTAGGCCAGTATTCGATTGCCTTCTAACGTATGAAAGTTTTGTGAACAGGCTGTAAATTGGTTTGAGGTTTGCACTAAAAATTAAGGGACAAGTGTTTGGTACTTTTTTGAAAATGGCACTAATAAGGATAAACAAGTAAGAGTGTTATATTCGGCTTTGCCGAATCTTAGATACCCTTCACCAATGGTGTTTCAAAAGTTATGTACATAACCATATGATTTTGTGGTGAATCCTAAAGAAATGGTTAATATGTATATGATCTGATCAGTTCAAGGTCGTTGCAATTAACGCAGGTTTTTAAGTGTAGATATATTTTTATATTTTTCAGACTGATGTGTAAACTACATCGCTATGCATCGGTATAAATTAATTTTTTAATTACCTTGGTTTGTATTGCGGTTTAAATATCTATACATTAGAGCGGTTCGCCTTCCATACAAAAAAAAAAGTTGTGTCAGTCACCCCCTAGGATCAAAGATAGTGTTAAAACAATTCTAAAAATTTTTTTTTTATTTTTTTACCACGCCTACAAATACGCCCTTTTAGTATTTTGTTCACTGTGTCGCCATTTTAAGTCCGATCATAACATTTTATATATCGGTGTGCGCGGCTCTGTAAGGGCTGTATTTCTCTCTTTGATAGTTTTTTACATTCACGTCAATTTATAGTCATAATTTAAAAAAAACTAGATTTGTACTCCATTCAATTAGGGTGGGTACAAATAGAATTTTGAAAAATTATGACTAGAAATTGACGTGGTAGTAAAAAACTATCAAAGTGAGAAATGTAGCCTTTAAACAGTCGTGAACACCGATATATAAAGTGTTATGAACGGACTAAAGATGGCGACACAGTTAACAAAATACAAAAAGGGCGATATTTGTAGGCGTGGTAAAAAATAAAAACAATTTTTTTTGAATTATTTTTACATTACCTTTAATCCTAGGGGTGACTGACTCAACTTTTTTTTCGAACCACTCTACTATAAATACATATATTCCATATACATAGTTAGTGATTCGTAAACTTAAAAATCGTAAGACTTCAATGTTCTAAAAAGTTCATGCACTTTTATCTGAACTTAGTAAACCGTTGGTCCATTTTCAATAATATTTGGAAAATATGTATGATTGAATTCATTAATTACTTATGATAGCTATAAAAAAAGTCTTGGTTAGTTATCTTAAACTCTAAGCGGAACGATTTAGATCTAATCTTTGGCAATAATATTTGGGAGTGATTGTTTCGTCAATCTATACAAGTCTTAGAATGAAATTAGTTAGATATAAAACTTTAAAATTGATATCAGACCTATACTAGGAAAGCTTATGGTTATTAACGTAAAATACCTATATCGGAAAAGTAGTTATAATTTAGAGTTATTAAGATAAATACATAAACGATAACATTAAAGAAGTATTATTCTAGCCTTAGTATCTAAACTATATTTCATACATGCATTTTTAATGTGAATATATCAGAACTATATTAGAAAGTCAGTGGTAAGTAGACCAATTTTGATGGGTTCTTAATGCACAATATGTAAAAGTTATCTTTTATTGAACCATTTCAGAGTTAGATGTATGTGCAAAATAAATTTTTAAAAAATTTAAAGCTGTCAATTTGAGTAAATTATTTTCTGTGTAAATCCTAAAAAGATAATCCTCATTCGATATACAACAATTTAATACGAAAAGTCACAAAAGATCTATCGTATTTTATTAAAAAATGTTATCTTGATTCTGGTCTCTTGGCGATATCTCTATTGTTATGAGTTATATCAGAGCTGCACTAAGATGTATTTAAAGTAAATTCTGAAAAGATTACCCACAATTTGATATAAAATATTTTAATATATCGTCGTTGAAAATCCAAAACTGCGTAAGAACACTTTTTCAAATTTTACAGGAGAGGCAAAAATTCAGATATTTTATTTCCATATCTTACCCCAAGTTTGATGATACGCATATTTGAATTTTGAAAATAGTGCACATGTTGATACGCAATTTTGAATTATTGATATAAAACCGTTATTTTGTATCGGCTAGGAAAATAAGGAGACACGGGTTTGGTACTTTTTTGAAAATGGCACTAATAAGGATAAACAAGTAAGAGTGTTATATTCGGCTTTGTCGAATCTTAGATACCCTCCATAAATGGTGTTTCAAAAGTTATGTACATTTATTTATTTATTTCGTCTATGGATTAATCCTTACAGACAATTGCGTATAAAAAGTATCAATACATTGAACATTAAAAATGAAGTGAAGGAAGAAATATTAAGTTTGGGTAAAAAAATTAATAATTGTTTTTTTTAGAATAGACAAATTTTGAGAATAATCAATAAATTCAAATGAATGATTTAAAGAAATCATCATCCTTCTAAAAGGATCAGCTTCAGCATAATTAGGCCTAAGGAACTTCACCGATAGGGGTTGAAAGTAACGAGAAGGGCGATGAGGAACATTGAACTGTACATCATTGATTAAAAATCCGGCAGAAGTAGTACCATTGATGACTTTCATGATGAATGACACATTGAGCATTGTTCTGCGACTTTTTAAAGTAGGCAGCTTAATCAGAGCAAGACGAGCAGTATATGAAGGCATATTAAGTGGATTAAAATGTAAATTCCGAAGACAAAATAGTAGAAAATAATTTTGTACCGATTCGATGTCATCAGAGTATGTAGCATAAATAGGGTCCCAAATTATCGATCCATACTCAAGAATAGGACGCACAAGTGATGAAAACAGCATTTTTTCAATGTAGGGGTCATTGAACTCTTTTGCCCAACGTTTGATATAACCAAGAGTTGCTCTCGCTCTATTTATTGTAGTGTTAATGTGAAGATTAAAGTTTAATTTGGGATCAAATAAAACACCAATGTCAAGAAAATTGTCAACCAATTCCACATTATAATCACCCAGAAAATATTGAACGTTTTTAGGGACGGTTCGTGCAAAGCGCATAACCTTGCATTTTTTTAAGTTCAGCTCCATTAAGTTTATAACGCACCAATCACAGAAAGATTCCAAGTCTTGTTGAAGAAGTTTATGCTCAATAAATTGGTTAAAGTTTAAAAAAATTTTTACATCATCAGCATACAGTAATATATTTGAAGATGTTATAACTCCAGGTAAGTCATTAATAAATAAAATAAACAACAGCGGTCCAATATGGCTGCCCTGCGGTACACCAGAAGTCACATTTATGGACTTAGAAGAAAAATTATTGAACCGAACAGAACCAGTTCAAACATTGGCGTGTAAATCCCATTAATTCAAGTTTTTTTAAAAGAAGAGAATGGTTAACTTTGTCGAATGCTTTGCTGAAATCCGTGTAGATGACATCAGTTTGTTGCTTTAAGCAAAAACCATTATTTATTGCACATGTTAACTGAATAAGGTTTGTAGTTGTGGAGCATCCTTTTACAAAACCATGTTGAAAAGGCGAAATAAGGGGAGAAACTTGATATGATAATTGGTTTGCAATTATTTTTTCAAAAAGCTTCGGGATAACGCTGAGTTTTGCAATACCTCTGTAGTTCTCAATATCGGATTTCTTTCCCGACTTGAATAAAGGAGTAATGAAGGATTCTTTCCAAATATCCGGCATAAATCCGTATTTAATTGATAAATTAAATAGCAGCGTTAGCGGAATTGATAAGTTATCTTCACAATTTATCAAAACACTGCTCGGAATTTTATCCGGGCCAAAGCTATATCCAAATTTTAGCGATTTTAGACCTTTTGTTACAACAGCAATATTGAGACAAGGCAAGGAGATGGATTGACCGTCAGCCACAGTATATGGGTAATTAGTATATTGTTGTTAAGCCAAGTCTCCGTAAATACTAAAACATGATTATTAAGATTAAAACTTTCAATGTATAATTTCAAAATTTTAGATTTTAATCCACGAACATTTTGATAAAGGAGAGAGATGGAGTCAACAGAAAAAGTTCATGCACTTTTATCTGAACTTAGTAAACCGTTGAGTCCATTTTCAATAATATTTGGAAAATATGTATGATTGAATTCATTAATTACATATGATGGCTATAAAAAAGTCTTGGTTAGTTATCTTAAACTCTAAGCGGAACGATTTAGATCTAATCTTTGGCTTTTAGAATGAAATTAGTTAGATATAAAACTTTAAAATGGATATCAGACCTATACTAGGAAAGCTTATGGTTATTAACGTAAAATACCTATATCGGAAAAGTAGTTATAATTTAGAGTTATTAAGATAAATACATAAACGATAACATTAAAGAAGTATTATTCTAGCCTTAGTATCTAAACTATATTTCATACATGCATTTTTAGTGTGAATATATCAGAACTATATTAGAAAGTCAGTGGTAAGTAGACCAATTTTGATGGGTTCTTAATTAACAATATGTAAAAGTTATCTTTTATTGAACCATTTCAGAGTTAGATGTATGTGCAAAATAAATTTTTAAAAAAATTTAAGGCTGTCAATTTGAGTAAAATATTTTCTGTGTAAATCCTAAAAAGATAATCCTCATTCGATATACAACAATTCAATACAAAAAGCCACAAATGTTCTATCGTATTTTATTAAAAAATGTTATCTTGATTCTGGTCTCTTGCCGATATCTCTATTGTTATGAGTTATATCAGAACTGTACTAAGATGTAGTTAAAGTAAATTCTGAAAAGATTACAAACAATTTGATATAAAATATTTTAATATATCGTTGTTGAAAAACCAAAACTGCGTAACAACACTTTTTCAAATTTTACAGGAGAAGCAAAAATTCAGATATTTTATTTTCATATCTTACCCCAAGTTTGATGATACGCATATTTGAATTTTGAAAATAGTGCACATGTTGATACGCAATTTTGAATTATTGATATAAAACCGTTATTTTTGGTCGTAAAAATCTAAAAATTGGTAGAGACATGTAAGACAACTTTACGAATCATAACACAGTACGACAAGGTTTTTTTCCAGAGAGTTAAGTTGCTTTAATGTAGACATTTGACATACTGACTCCGAAAATAAAAGCCGTTTTCTTGTATCAGCTCTATATATTGAGATATTTAATGGTCGCTATTTTCAAAAAAATGTGATTTTCGGCGAAAAATTTCGAATTTGAGTGCCAAGTACGGCTGAACTATGAGAGATATCGACCTCATTCTTTTTTTGTATTATTTCTGCAAAATATGTTCCAAGAGATGATGAGAAATCAAAGCATGCTTATGCAAATTTTGTTGGAAAGAAAATGAATTCTTTAAAAATATGTTTTTGGAACGCAAACGGCCTTAGCCAGCACAAAAGGGAAGTTGAGCATTTCCTGAACGAGCAGGAAATAGACGTTATTCTAGTCTCTGAAACGCATTTTACTCCAAAAAATTGTTTCAGAGTAAATGGTTTTTTAACTTATGACACTAAACATCCAAGTGGCAGAGCATGTGGTGGCACGGCAATACTAGTACACAATAAAATAAGGCATTTTCCATTGCCAAATTACGAAAAAGAATATATTCAGGCAACATCTATAAATCTCATAGATTATAGAATTACATTGTCTTCAATATATTGTCCTCCAAGACATAACATTAAAAAAGATAAATTTAATGATTTTTTCAATACACTTGGCTCAAGATTCATAGCGGCTGGTGATTATAACGCGAAACACACATCTTCGGGTTCGCGTCTTATTACACCTAGAGGAAGACAGCTATTATGTGCTATTTCTTCACAGAAGTTGGACGCTGTATCAGGTGGTCAACCAACGTATTGGCCCTCTGACTTAAATAAGATTCCCGATCTAATAGGCTTTGCCTTCATAAAAAATATAAAAAGATGCCAATTATCCGTCTGCTCATCATTAGATTTATCATCCGATCACTCACCCTCTATTTTTACTTTTTATAATTCCAGTGGAATCCAAGAAGAAAGACATTTTTACCCAAACAAAAGGACAAACTGGTTAAAATACAAAATGTATGTGAGTTCCCATCTTCCATTGAATGTTCCTCTAAAGACCTCTACAGACATCGATTCCGCGATAAATGTATTTACAGATGTCATCACAAATGCGGCTTTTGTGGCAACAGCAATTTTTAAAACCAAAAAAAAGATATTCCAGAACACTTCCGAAAGTATCCAAGCTCTTGTAAACGAGAAAAGAAGGCTTAGAAGACGTTGGCAAGAATGTCAATCCCCTGCCTTAAAAAGTCGTTTAAATGATTGTCAGAGAAAACTCAAAGCCGCACTGAAGATTAATCAACAAAAATCTCTTGATACATATTTAAAAAACTTGGATTCCTCTAAGGAAAAGAACTACAGCCTGTGGAAGGCTGTTAAACACATGCAATGTCCAATTGTATGTGAGTCTCCAATTAGGCTCGAAAACGGTTCTTGGGCAAGAGATCCACGTGAAAAAGTTGATGCTTTTGCCAATCACTTAGAAAAGGTTTTTACTCCAAACGAAACAAACTCTAACATAAGTCCTGATATTATAGACAACAACGTGATTTCTCCATTGAAATTTCGCCTTCCATTGCTTCTATCAAACATACATAAACTTGAGCTTAAGAAGTCTTCTGGAATTGACAGAATTTCACCGTAAATGATTATCCATCTTCCAATTTCAGCTACAAGAATTTTATTATTTATATACAACGCGATTCTTCGTTTGGGATATTTCCCAATGTCCTGGAAGATATCAGAAATCGTTATGATTCCAAAACCAGGCAAGGACATTACTCAAGTTTCATCTTATAGGCCTATAAGCTTACTTTCGATTATCTCGAAATTGTTTGAAAAGCTACTTATTTATACTTTAAGCACAATCATAAATTGGATGGATATTATTCCAGATCATCAATTCGGTTTCCGCGAATGTCATGGTACAGTTGAACAAGTACATAGAATAACAACAATGATCAGGAAGGCCTTCGAAAATAAACAATACTGTTCCGCCTTGTTCATCGATATTTCACAGGCATTCGATAAGGTCTGGCACGAGGGACTTGTAAGCAAAATTGTAAATCTGCTTCCAGCAAGTACACATAAGCTCTTAAAAAGTTATTTGTCCAATAGAACCTTCCGAGTTCGATCAAAAGATGAATATTCTTCTCCTAGAAGAATCGCTGCTGGAGTTCCACAAGGTAGTATATTGGGTCCCTTGTTATATATTATCTTTACAGCAGATATGCCAACGAATGCTCAAACATACACATCCACTTTCGCAGATGATTCATTCATTAGTATTCATTCCGACCCCAAAATTGCTTCTGCATTTTTACAATCCCATATTCCTGAGCTTCAAGCATGGCTGAACAGATGGAAAATTAAAGTAAATCCGACAAAGTGCGTTCATGTAACGTTTACTCTAAGGAGAGATAACTGCCCTGCAATTAAGATTAACAACGTGACCATCCCCGAGAGTTCTCACGTTAAGTATCTTGGTGTTCATTTGGATCGCCGCCTTACATGGTCTCATCACATTGACAGCAAGATAACTCAGATAAAATTAAAATCCGCTGAACTAAACTGGCTTATTGGCACACAATCTGCTTTAGAGTTAGACTACAAGGTCCTTTTGTATAAAACGATAATTAAACCAATATGGACCTATGGTATTCATCTATGGGGAACGGCTTCTACCTCGAACATCGCCAAATTACAGAGACGACAATCCAAGTTGTTACGTTTAATAACCTGCGCCCCTTGGTATGTACGAAATAACAACATTCATAAAGATTTGAATGTTTCTCTTGTCCAAGAAGAGATTAGAAGGTTCTGTACCAAATACATCTCCAAGCTGCACGTTCACCCAAATCACCTAGCAAGGCAGCTTTTGCACTTTGAAGGTCATCAACGTCTAAGAAGGATGGATACCTTGGACCTGGTCAGCTAGGACCTTTTTTTATCTATTGTCACTGAACAATTTCCTATTAATTCGAATAAATAACAAATAGAGTTGCACTGGCAATCTCTATATAATTTCCGTTAGATTAAGATTTGATTACTTATTGTTATTTTCTTAACAGAAAGATTCAATAATAAAATACAGGCTTAAAAAAAAATAAAACAGTTTCATTCGATTTTCGATATTTCAAATTTATTTAAACAAAATTTTCAAAAAACTGGAACTGATGTTTTGAAAATGGCTAAAACAAAATGTTCAATTTGCAGTATTTAAAATTTGCCTAAACCTTATCCAGCCTTGATAAAAAATATTAATGGACTTTATATTTGACACAGATGAATAAATTTTTGCTGTATATTTTCAAGGCCTTTCACAATGTTCGGAAAAACTACGAATAAATTTGGAAAATTTTAAATGATTTTTACTTTATTTATATCGTTGGAAAAAAATATTTTCAATAAAGTTCATTAGATTTTATGTACATATTTTAGATCCTGGCTTTAAAAATAAAAATTATTTTCATGCATCAGCTCTGGTTTTCGAGATATAGCATATATATATTTTTACAGAAAGAACATAAAATTAAATTAAAGTACTAAATAATAATTCAATTTTCAAAAGCAGACAAAAAGGATCTCTTTAACGATTTTCTGCCATGGGAAGCCTGTGGTAAATCTCGCTTTAAGCACCAGCAGTAATCTGCCATCATGTGTACATCCCATTTGCCCTTGTATCGTTCCTCCATTATCCGAATTTCCTGGTGAAATCTCTCACCTTGTTCGTCACTTAAGTGGCCGAGATTTTCGGGGAAGTAATTCAGATGAGAATGAAGGTAATGGAGTTTTACGCTCAATTTGCAACCAAGATCTTTCATACAAGACAGCCTTTGTTGGGCCAAGTCTTGGTAGTTTAGTGCTTTTTTATTACCAAGAAAGTTTTTCATAACTGCCACAAATGATTTCCATGCTCTGGTCTCTTTTTTATTCACTGACTTAATAAAATCTTTATCATTGACCAGCAGACGTATTTGTGATCCATCGAATACCCCAGCTTTCAATTTTTCAATACTTAGGCTAGGAAATTTTTGCACTATGTACTCAAAGCAGTCACCACTTTTGTCCAGCGCCTTGACAAATTGCTTCATAATGCCCAGTTTTATATGCAAATTTGGTAAAATAATTTTATCTTTGTTGACAAGAGGAGGATGTATAACATTGTGACTTCCGGGTATTAGTTCTTTTCTTAAAGGCCACTCTTCTTGATCCCAATGATGTTCCCTATCTCTACTGTCCCAAAGACAAATAAAACATGGATATTTTGTAAAACCACTTTGTTGTCCCAAGAGAAATTTTACCATTTTGAAATCCACACATATTTTCCATCCGTGTTCTTGGTATTTAATTTTTTCAATAACAGAGGAAATATTTTTATATGCATCTTTTAAAATTCTGGAATATGCGACGGGGATAGAACCAAACTTATTGCCGTTATGTAACAGAACACATTTCAAACTTCTATTACTACTATCTATAAAAAGATGCCACTCATGAGCATTATACTCTTGTAAGCCCATATCCTTCATTAAAGCTTTAACATCTTGACAAAATAATTTTTTATCTTGTGAGAAATAACTGATAAAATCTTTTTCTCGCTTACGGTATATCGTAATTTTAGTATCCGGTGCAAGCATCTTTTTTTCTTTCAGTCTGGAGGCGAGTAGCTCGGAATGCTCTTTTGTCAAATAGAGGTCTCTTACTAGGTCATTTAACTCATTTTGGCTAAAAGGTTCTATTTCAGGAACATTAGGAACAAAATCAGATTCACTTGGCTTATTAGCGAATATTATGTCTCCTATTTTGACTTCTGAGAAAACTGATGCAGATTCCGAGATTGTAACTGGTGGCACAGACTCTTGAACTATATCAGATAACTTAGTTGGTCGTTTAGCAGATGGTAAGTCAGGATAAATCCATTTATTGTGGTTATTTGAATTAATTTCACTTATATCAACAACACAGAAATAACAATCATTATGATGATTTTTAGGTTCCCGCCAGATCATCGGTGTTTGGAACTTCATTGAACCTCTTTTTCCATTTGTCCATTGTCGCAAGCTAACAACGCAATTTTGGCAAACAGTTTGCGGTACCCACGGCTTATCTAAATCACACATTTCGACTTTAAAGTAGTCAGTATACACGGATTTTACAAAGTTAGTAATTGATTTTCTATATTTTTTGAATACGTATTCACCGCAGATGAGGCAAAAGCACTCCGGATCAATTAAGCAACGTCTCATTGATGTAGTCATCGCGAAAGTTTTATCACAACTGATATCAAAACTATCTAAAATTCGTAAAAGTGCACTTAACCTCACTTAAATACAAAAAAAGCTATTTACAAAAAACTAAAGCTGATAGAAGAAACGGCTACTTGATTTGAAATTGTGACATAAAAATCTAATGGAAAATGGAAAAATATTTCTGGAAAATTTCAAAAAGTCAAATTTTGTCATTGTGTGTAATCAATCAAAAACTCGATTTTGATTTTTTTGATGATACGCAGTTTTGGATTTTCAAAGACGATATGTAAGATATAATTTCACAATGTTCGAATGTCAGACCACAAATTCATGTCATATGCAGTTTGTGGAGCTCCTGAAGGAACTACTGACATGAAATTATATATCATGTCTTTGTCTGGTATTTTAGATATTACTAAAACACCAGATTCACTGTTCCGCAAATTGCCGAAAACTATGTTTTTATACCCTTCAACAATAGGTAAAAGGGTATTATAAGTTTGTCAATCAGTTTGTAATTTTTTCATTATTTGTCGCAGACCCCACAAAATTTATACCGAATCGATTAAGCGATGTCTGTCTGTCTGTCTGTCCGTCTGTCTGTCTGTCTGTTAAAATCAAGTTTGTGAAGCTGCTAGAGAGTGTATCGACATAAATTGTATATCAGATCTTATGAAATTGTCCTACGCAGCACGCTATTAAATTTCATCAAAATCATTGAAAAGTACATTTCAGAAAGAAAAGAAAAACCATACTCATAATGAATTATACATCATATTATAGAAAATCCTCCCGCGAGGACCATAAACACCTGAAATATCACCAAAACACTACATTTGGTGTTCCCAAAATTGCCGAAAGTGCTCATTTGTTTAAAAAATACAATTGAAAAATAAGAAAAACAATTTTCTTGGACGATGGACCCACATAAATTATATATCAGACTTTAGGAAATTCTTCCGCGAAGCACGCCATTGAATTTCATGTATATTGGTCAATAAACACCTAAGATATGGTTAAAATAGTAAAATCGATGTATTGCAAATTGCCAAATTCAAAATGTTTGAGAAAACTTTATTTGATTTTTTTGCAATTTCTCAGATGTGTATGGTCCGATTTTATTGAAATTTAATAGTATGTATTAAGGGAGTACGTCCTATAACATGATATATAATTTATGTCGGTGTATTTCCGAGGAGCTTCCTGATTTTAGCAAAAGGGATATACTTTATACTTAAATCAGTGGCCTGCCTTTTGAACATTGTAAAGGAAATATATTTATGTATGATGGGCCTGTTTAATTCCATATTAGATTTTAGGAAATCTTTCCACTAAGCATGCTAAAGAATTTGATAAAAATCGATCCACAAACAATTGGAATATCTCCAAAACCCTAGAATCGATGTACCACAAATTGCATATTTTTTAATTTATTTTTTACTTTTTTATTATTTGGTATTTTGGCAATTTCTCATGTGCTTTCTTAAAATCTATATATATAAAACTCCAACGTGACTGACTGACTGACTGACTCATCATCGCCCAGTCCAAACGGATAAAGCTAGAGAGCTGAAATTTTGACAGCGGGTACCTTTTTCGAAGTATATATCCACTAAGAAGGGATTTTTGGAAATTCGCCCTCTAAGGGAATAAAAAGGGGTAAAAAAGGGAAAAATTAGTAATGCTGTATCTCCGGAAGTAAACGTCATAGGTCCAAAATTGAAATTACGTGTTTGGTAGGGTAAAAATAAAATGTTGGTACTTTTTTAACCCATGTGTATCTTTTGAACCAATTAACATAGTAACAAAATTAAAAATGGAGACGGTAAACAAGAAAAAATATTAGACACGTGTATGGTACTTTTTTGATTCAGGGTTCAAAAAGGGGTAGAAGCGGGGAAAAAAAATTTAGTGTAGGTCCATTTTTCTTCTTCTTTGTATATCACTTAAACCAATAAAGCTAGAAATAAAATTTATAAGGAGGTCGATTGCCAAGTACAAAATATCAAATACGGTACTTTTGGTACTTTTTTCAATTAATACTTTTAACTGAAAGCGATAGAAGCAAAGATTAAATTGGTTTGAGATTCACACTAAAAATTAAGGAGCACGTGTTCGGTACTTTTTTGAAAATCGGCCGCCTAGCGGGCAAAACAGAATAGAAAAGGGAGAAATTAGTAACATCATATCTCCGAAACCAACATAGATAGAAACAAAGTTAAAATTGGATTTGAATCGGCTAGGAAAATAAGGGGACACGTGTTTGGTACTTTTTTGAAAATGGCACTAATAAAGATAAAAAAGGGTAAAAACTATATTTTGGTACTTTTTTTAACCCATATGTATCTTTTGAACTAGCAAACATAGAAACATAATTTATATCGCAACCGATAGATATTAAAAAATAATTAAATACGTATTTGGTACTTTTGCGATTAAAAGGGTACAAAATAGTAAAAAAAGGGAAAATATTCAGGGGTAGGTTTTTTGGTTTTAAGCTATGGATATCTTTTAGGGTAATGAAGCCAGAAGTATAATTTATTAACTGGTCGATGGACATTGAAAAAAAATAAACTAAGAGTTTGGTACTTTTTTTTAATTTTGGGGGTAAAAATCTGTAAAGTATATCTTCTAAACCAAAAGTGATAGAAACAAATACTAAATTGGTCTGAGATCGGCACTTAAAACCAAGGCACACGTGATCGATACTTTTTTGAAATTCAACCTCTTAGAAGGTAAAACAGGGTAGAAAAGGGAGAAATTAGGAACATCATATCTCCGAAACCAACATAGATAGAAACAAAGTTTAAATTGGATTTGAATTGGCTAAGAAAATAAGGGGACACGTACTTGGTACTTTTTTGGAAATGGCACTAATAAGGATAAAAAAGGGTAAAAACTATATTTTGGTACTTTTTTTAACCCATATGTATCTTTTGAACTAAAAAACATAGAAACATATTTTATATCGCAACCGATAGATATTAAAAAAAAACGAAATACGTATTTGGTACTTTTGCGATTACTGGGGTACAAAAGGGTAAAAAATTGAAAATATTCAAGGGTAGGTTTTTTGATTTTAAGCTATGGATATCTTTTAGGCTAATAAAGCCAGAAGTATAATTCATTGACTGGTCGATTGACATTGAAAAGAAATTAGCTACGTTCTTGGTACTTTTTTTAATTTTGGGGGTAAAACTCGGTAAAGTGTATCTTCTAAACCAAAAGTGATAGAAACAAAAATTAAATTAGTCTGAGATTAATTAAGGAACACGTGTTCGGTAATTTTTTTAAATTCAGCCTTTTAGATGGTAAAACATGGTAGAAAAGGGAGAAAATATTAACATCATATCACCGAAACCAACATCGATACAAACAAAAATGAAATTGGATTTAAATCGGCTGGGAAAATTAGGGGACACATGTTTGGCACTTTTTTGGAAATGGCACTAAGAACGATATAAAAGGGTAAAAACTATATTTTGGTACTTTTTTTTAACCCATATGTATCTTTTGAACTAATAAACAAATAAACATAATTTATATCGCAACCGATAGATATTAAAAAACAATTAAATACGAATTTGGTGCTTTTGCGATTAATGGGGTACAAAAGGGGAAAAAGGGGGAAAATATTGAAGGGTAGGTTTTTTGCTTTTTAGATTTGGATATCTTTTAGGATAATGGAGCCAGAAGTATAATTTATTGACTGGTCGATTGACATTGAAAAGAAATAAGCTACGTGTTTGGTACTTTTTTGAATTTTTGGGGTAAAAATCGGTAAAGTATATCTTCTAAACCAAAAGCGATAGAAACAAAAACTAAATTGGTCAGAGATTGGTACTTAAAATTAAGGAACACGTGTTCGGTACTTTTTTAAAATTCAACCTCTTAGAAGACAGGGTAGAAAAGGGAGAAATTAGTAACATCATATCTCCGAAACCAACATCGATACAAACAAAATGGAAATTGGATTTGGATCAGCTAGGAAAATAAGGGAACCCGTGTTTGAGAATTATGGGTTACAAAAGGGTTAATAGGGGAAATATTCAAGGGTAGGTTTTTTGCTTTTTAGCTATTTATATCTTTTAGGCTAATAAAGCCTGAAGTATAATTTATTGACTGGTCGATTGACATTGAAAAAAAATAAAATATGTGTTTGGTACTTTTTTAATTTTGGGGGTAAAAATCGGTTAAAATATATCTTCTAATACAAAAAGTGATAGAAACAAAAACTAAACTGATCTGAGATCGGCACTTAAAATTAAGGGACACGTGTGCGGTACTTTTTTGAAATTCGTCCTCTTAGGAGGTAAAACAGGGAAGAAACGGGAGAAATTAGTAACATCATATGTCCGAAACGAACATCGATGCAAACAAAATTGAAATTCTGTTTGGATCGGCTAAAAAAAATAAATGGACACGTGTTTGGTACTTTTTCGAAAATGACATTAATAAGAATAAAAAGGGTCAAAACAATAGTTTGGTACTTTTTTATAACCCATATGTATCTTTTGAACTAATAAACATAGAAACATAATTGATATCGCAATCGATAGGTATTAAATACGTATTTGGTACTTTCGTGATTAATGGAGTCCAAAAGGGTATTTCATTTTAGCTTATGAAGCCAGAAGTATAATTTACAGACGATTCATATTGAAATGCATAAGATACGTATTTGGTACTTTTTTAATTTATTTGTTAAAAAGTGGAAAAATCGCTAACGTAATATCTTTTAAACCAAAAGTGATAGAAACAAAAATTAAATTCAGTAAGTTAAAATTAAAGGACACAGTCATTAGTTCGGTAATTTTTTTAAATTCGGCCGCTTAGGTGTAAAACAGGGTAGAAAATGGATAAATTAATAAGATCATATCTCCGAAACTAACATCGTTAGAAACGATTGGATTTAGATCGTCTGACAAAATAAGGGGACACGTGTTTGGTACTTTTTTGAAAATGGAACTAATAAGGGAGAAAAATCGTAAAAACTATATTTTGGTACTCGATAACGCAATCAAAAGTGATAGAAACAAAATCTATGGTCAGCACTAAAAATTAAGGAAAACGAGTTCGGTAATTTTTTAAAATTTGGCCGCTCATGGGTAAAACAGGGTAAAAAATGGTACAAATTAGTATCGTATCTCCTAAAATAACGTAGATAAAAACAATGTTGATGTTGAATTTGGATCGGATAAAAAAATGTGTTCGATACTTTTTTTGGAAATGGCACTAATAAGGGTGAAAATGTTTAAACACTATATATACATAAAGACTCACTTTGTGCCACAATCAATAAGTATTCAAAAAATATTAAACATGTGCTTGGTACTTTTACTATAAATGGGGTTCAAAAGGGTAAAAACGGAAACATATTCAAAGGTAGGTTTTCTATATTTTTAGCTATGAATATCATTTAAGCTAATAAAATCAGAACTATAATTTAGAGACGTGTCGATCGATTCACATTGAAAAAAACTTAAATAAGTGTTTGGTACTTTTTTCAATTAAAGTGGTAAAAAAGGGAAAAATCGATGGCATTATATCTTCTAAACCAAAAGTGGAAGAAACAAACATAGTCTAAGATCAGCACTTAAAATTAAGGGACAAGTATTCGGTACTTTTTGCAAATTAAACACGTATCAAATACGTGTTTGGTACTTTTTCGACTAATGGGGTAGAAAAGGACAAAAACGGGTAAAAAATGTAAAGATGGGTTTTTTCTTTTTTAAACTATGCATATTGTTTAAATCAATGAAGGTAGAATTATAATTTATAATTGATTGACATTGAAGAAATATGAGACAGGTGTTTGGTACTTTTTTTCAACTAAAGGGTTAACAACAAACATTAACAAAAATGGATTTAAGACGAGCAATAAAAATATAAGGACACGTATTCGGTATTTTTTAAATTTGGCCTACTAGCTGTAAAAAGCGGGCAAAAAGGAAATTATTGTAACGCTTAATATTCAAAATTTAAATTGGGTTAGCAATCAAGCTACGAAAATAAGGGAAGAGTATTTAGTACTTTTCTGAAAATGGCACCAGTAGAGCTTGACCTATATGTATCTTTAGAACTAATACATACATAATTTTATTTATATCGGAATCGATAAGCAATTAAAAAATAATTTTGGTAAATTTTGTAACTTTGTCCATTCAAATTGTATCGCTAACGAAGTAGCGGGTTATAAAGCTAGTCTATATATATAAAACTATAACGTGACTGACTGTCTGACTGATCATCGCTCAGCCCAAACGGCTACAGCTAGAGAGCTGAAATTTTGACAGCGGGTACCTTTTTCGAAGTATAGATCTACTAAAAAGGGATTTTTGGAAATTCGGCCTCTAAGGGGGTAAAAAGGAGAAAAATTAGTAATGCTGTGTCTCCGGAAGTAAACGTCAAAGGTCCAAAATTGAAATTGCGTTGCGATCAGCTACAAAAATAAGCAGACACGTGTTTGGTACTTTTTAGCAGATGGGGCAAATAGGGGGTAAAAAAGGTAAAAATAAAATGTTGGTACTTTTTTTAACCCATGTTTATCTTTTGAACCAATCAACATAGTAACAAAATTCAAAACGGAGACGGTAGACAAGAAAAAACATTATACACGTGTTTGGTACTTTTTTGATTCAGGGTTCAAAAAAGGGTAAAGGCGGGAAAAAATTTAGGGTACGTCCATTTTTCTTTTTCTTTGTATTTCACTTGAACCAATAAAGCTAGAAATAAAACTTATAGAGGTGTCGATTGCCAAGTACAAAATATTAAATACGTGGTTGGTACTTTTTTCAATTAAAGTGGTTAAAAAGGGAAAAATCGATAGAAGCGAAGATTAAATTGGTTTGAGATTCGCACTAAAAATTAAGGGACACGTGTTCGGTACTTTTTTGAAAATCGGCCCCCTAGCGGGCAAAACAGGGTAGAAAATGAGAAATTAGTAACATCATATCTCCGAAACCAACATTGATAGAAACAAAGTTGAAATTGGATTTGAATCGGCGAGGAAAATAAGGTGGCACGTGTTTGGTACTTTTTTTGAAAATGGCACTAATAAGGATAAAAAGGGTAAAAGCTATATTTTGGTACTTTTTTTAACCCATATGTATCTTTTGAATAATTGATAATTTATATCGCAACCGATAGATATTAAAAAAACAATTAAATACGTATTTGGTGCTTTTGCGAATTATGGGGTACAAAAGGGTAAAAAAGGGAAAATATTCAAGGGTAGGTTTTTTGCTTTTTAACTATGAATATCTTTAAGGCTAATGAAGCCACAAGTACAGTTAATAGACTGATCGATTGACATTGAAAAAAAAATAAAAATAAAATATGTGTTGGTACTTTTTTTAATTTTTAAAGTGACAGATGCAAAAACTAAATTGATCTGAGATCGGCACTTAAAATTAAGGGACACGTGTTCGGCGCTTTTTTGAAATTCGACCTCTTAGGAGATAAACCAGGGTAGAAATCGGAGAAATTAATAACTTCATATCTCCGAAACCAACATCGGTGCAAACAAAGTTGAAATCTGTTTTTGGATCGGCACGTGTTTGGTACTTTTTTGAAAATATCACTAATAAGGATAAAAAAGAGTAAAACTATATTTTGGTACTTTTTCTTAACACATATGTATATCTTTTGAACTAATAAATATAGAAACATAATTTATATCGCAAACGATAGGTATTAAAGAAGTATTAAGTGTGTATTTGGTACTTTTGCGATTAACGGGGTACAAAAGGGTAAAAAAGCGAAAATATTTAAGGGTAGGTTTTTTGCTCTTTAGCTATGGATATCTTTTAGGCTTATTAAGCCAGAAGTATAATTTATTGACTGATCGATTGACATTAAAAAAAATAAAATACATTTATGGTACTTTTTTTTAATTTTGGGGGTAAAAATATATCTTCTAAACCAAAAGTGATAGAAACAAAAACTACATTAGTCTGAGATCAGCACTAACAATTAAGGGACACGTGTTAGGTACTTTTTTGAAATTCGACCTTTTAAAAGGTAAAACTAACACCGATGCAAACGAAGTTTAAATTGGATTTGAATCGGATAAAAAATAAATGGACACGTATTTGGTACTATTTTAAAAATGGTACTAACAAGAATAAAAAAGGGTAAAAACTATATTTTGGTACTTATTTTAACCCATATGTATCTTTTGAACTAATAAACATAGAGACACAATTTATATCGCATTAAAAAACTATTAAACACGTATTTGGTACTTTTGCGATTAATGGGAGACGAAAGGGTAAAAAAGGGAAAATATTCAAGAGTAGGTTTTTTGCTTTTTAGCTAAAAATATCTTTTAGACTAATGAAGCCAAAAGCATAATTTATTGGCTTGTCAATTGACATTGAAAAAAGTAAAATACATGTTTGGTACTTTTTTTAATTTTGGGGGTAAAAATCGGTAAAAATATATCTTCTAAGCCAAAAGTGATAGAAACAAAAACTAAATCGGTCTAAGATCGGCGCTTTAAAGGGACATGTATTCGGTACTTTTTTTTAATTCGGCCGTTTTGGGGTTAAAACAGGAAAAAACGGGAAAATGTTCAAGGGTAGGTTTTTAACTAGTAAAGCCAGAACTATAATTTACAGACGGGTGGATTCATATTGAAAAAGTATAAGACATGTGCTGTTTAGTGGTTAAACAGAAACAGAAAATGGATAAATTAGTAACATCATATCTCCGAAATTTACATCGTTAGAAACAAAGTTGAAATTGGATTTGGATCATCTTGCAAAAAAAGGGGACACGAGTTTGGTACCTTTTTGGAAATGGAACTAATAAGGGAGAAAAAGAGTAAAAACTATATTTTGGTACTTTTTTAACCCTATACGTATCTTTTGAACTAATAAACATAAATACTCAATTTATATCACAATTGATAAGGACTAAAAAAATTAAGAAAGTGCTTGCCACTTTTACAATAAATGAGGCAAAAAAGAGTACAAACGGGTAAATATAAAAGTGTTTTTTGTTTTTTAACTATGAATATCATTTAAACAAATAAAGCCAGAAGTATAATTTACTGACGGGTCTATTTTTGGAGTAAAAAGGGGGGAAAATCGGTAACGTAATATCTTCTAAATCAAAAGTGATAGAAACAAAAATTAAATTGGTCTATGATCAGCACTAAAAATTAAAGGACACGGGTTCGATAATTTTTTTTAAATTTGGCCGCTTATGGGTATATCAGGCTACAAAATGGATTAATCATATAATCGGCTAGAAAAATAAGGGGACATGTGTTCTGTACTTTTTTGGAAATGGCACTAATAAGGGTAAAAAAGGTAAAAACTATATTTTGATACTTTTTTTAACCCATATCTATCTGAACTTATAAACATAAAGGCTCACTTACAATCAATAAGTATTAAAGAATTTTAAACATGTGCTTGGTACTTTTAAGATAAATGGGGATGAAAAGGGTGAAAACGGGAAAGTATTAGTTTAAGCTAATGAAGTCAGAAGTATAAATAAGAGATATGTCGATTCACATTGAAGAAAATAAAAATAAGTGTTTGGTACTTTTTATACCCTTCACCAATAGGTGAAAGGGTATTATAAGTTTGTGATTCCGTTTGTAATTTTTTATTAGTGATCGTAGACCCCATAAAAATTATACCGATCGACTCAGAATCGGGAGGAGAATCGATTAAGCGATGTCCGTCTGTCTGTCTGTCCGTCCGTCCGTCTGTCTGTCTGTTGAAATCAAGTTTCTGAAGCCCCTGGAGGATGGACCTACATAAATCATATACCATATTGCCCAAAGTACGCGTTAGAGAATGTTTGTTGAAAAGATGAAATGCAGAAATAGGAAAAACCATCCTCCTGGAGCACGGACATACATAAATTTTATATCAGATTTTAGGAAATTCCCCCACCAAGCACATTATTAAATTTTATCAAAAGCGGTCCATAAACAACTGAGATATCGCCAAAACACTACTTGTGATGTACAGCAAATTGCCCAAAGTACGTGTCTATGAAATTTTGTTTACATTTTGTAAGTATTGTTTCAGCGATATCTCAGGTGTTTACGGACCGATTGTGATGAAATTTGACAGCGTTTTTTATGGGAGGATTTCCTAAAATCTGATATAAACTCCACAAATCTGATTATGAATACCATTCAAGTTGTACCGATCGTCTCAGAATCGGCAGGAGAATCGATTTCGATACGTCCGTCTACCTGTCTATCCGTCCGTCTACCTGTCTGTCCGTCCGTCCGTCTACCTGTCTGTCATTTTTTCTGTTGTAGTCAAGTTTTTGGAGTTTTTGGAGCTCAGGGTGGGACGATATCCTAAAATTTTGTGTAAAATGCATATGGGCATACCTTCCAGGAGCTCCACAAATCTGATTTAAGCAGACAGACACACTGCATTTATCTTAATTTTATGTCTGACTTTTGAACTTTATGATAACATTTGAGTACGTATTATATATCAAATTATAGGTAATCTTCCTAGGAAGTACAAAAATGCAGCTAAGTACATGATATCAGTTCAAAACCTACATATGTATGTATGTATCTCAAATATCAACGAGAATTTAAATTGTTTAATTGCAATTGGGAGAAATCCGTTCACGTTTGACTATTGCTCCCGTATAACTTCGCGTAAGGCAATCTCTTAGTAGCTAATAAATGACAAATTATAATTGTCTAATTAGCTAATTAATTATAATTATCTATCTATTATAATAGATACGATGATGACATTTAGTATAAAGACGTTGTACAATATCGTTATTCAGGGCGATAGCGCCTAAAATAAACTTTCTAGAGGGACAACGTTTGACAAAAGTATTTCTCTTGAAAAGTTCGGCATTGAAAATGGGCGAGCTCGGTTCACATTTACTGTTATCTCCCATATAACCCCGACCGGGAATTACTTTAATGCTGATAAATTAAATCATATTATAATTGCGCAAAGAACTAGAGCAAAACTTTCACACATCCATCGGACAGATCGAAAGAACAATAGATCCCAAATATTATTGTTGAAGTATTCATCTTAATAAGTTAACTAACCTCAGATAAATAAGTAAATCTTCAATAAATTTTCCGCCAAAGCTGATATCCATTCATTTAAAAGCTATATATTTCACGTATGTATCTATACATTGACAATCATTGTTATAGCTTTGACCTAAATCAGTTTAGAGTTTTACATAACTGATCATGAACTTTTAATAGTTGGACAATTCGTATGAATGAAAGTACACAACCCTCACTGGGCACTGTGATTTTGGGTTGCATGCCAGAATACTTAATCTTCATCAAATCGATGTGCTCTTGCAAATCTAAGGGCATCTACATTTTGAAGCATCTTTTCTGCATGGTTTATCTGGTCTATCGAACTTTATCAAATGTTCGTAAAATAGACACATATCACTTTAGAATTGAAGTGACGCTGCCTTCGACATCAGCCACCTGCCCAACCTAACATTTGGGTCCATAACTATTTTAGATGATGACGCCCAAAACGCTTTTCGTTTTCCGACTCTTAATTTTAAAGATTCTTTGCATATAATACTAGTATAACCATATATTGCTAGGAATTACATTTAGTATGAACAAAAAAAATTAATATACATATGAAGCATTTGTGTGGGGCTCAACTAAGTTAGTAATCAGAAACTATATAATTATCAATATATTCTTACGATTTTGTACTTTACTTTTGGAACACCATTGGTGAAGGGTATCCAAGATTCGGCAAAGCCGAATATACCACTCTTACTTGTTTATTCTAAAGTTATTTACAATCAAAGTAATAAAATCAGGAGTTTTGCAATTTTAGGCGGGCTCTCCGATTGAGCTCAAATTTTTATCGGATTATTTTTTGTAGCATTTCGAACAAATCTGGGGATTGGCAGCACACAAATCCGACTTTGAAAAATAACTTGAACCGTAAAGGTGGAAACAAAATTGGGACGAAGATTTCGCTGCGAAAAAAAGAAAAGGAATACAATTTGGGAGCAAATAATGCGGGATATCAAATACATTGATAGCACTTTTGCAAAAGACGAACCAGAAGATGTTTTCTAAATATTATGGGAACATAGATAATAATAAAAAAACGCAACAACACATCTGGCAAGGGCTCTACAAACTGGGAATTTTTTGAAATGTTGGAAGAGGTCTTCGACAGTCGTATCAGCGTTCTGGTACCTACAGATATAATTGAATATTCCCTTCAAACATTAATGGAAGACTTATGTGATGGACCATCGACGTATGATACCGCAATGATGCATAATGCTGATGCATCTTCTCCATATATTTCTACTCCGAGAAGTGCAACAAAAAGAAAGCGGTGTGATATCCTTGATTTCTTAGATAAGGAGTCTGAGACATATGCCAAAACAATAGAAAAAAACTTTTGGAATTGGAGGAAGAAAAACTAGCAGTAGAGAAATAAAAATTAGCCGAGATGAAAGAAATTTGTACCTTATTTTTATTTAATAATTAAAAAAATGATTTTTCTGTTAATTATTGTTATTATTTATGTTTTTTTATGAATTAAATTCATTAGAACATAAATAACTTATCTTTTTATTTCACGAATATTTTTCACATTAAGCCGAAAGTAATGTTGCTAATGCATCTCTTTTTGCTTCTCTTTGTCCTTCTTGTATTTATGGTTCAGGGTTTTTTCCTCTACTTCATCGTCTATGTTGCCTTCATTATCAATAATTATGTTATGAAGAATCATACATGCCATTGTTATTAACTTTGGCATGTGTGTATTTTCAACTTCAAAGTACATACATATTCTAAACTTTTTTTTAATATACCAAATGCCTGTTATACAACAGCTCGAGTTGAACTCAGAATCGTGTTAAATTTCTATTAAGGAACGTCTCTAATGGATACCCTCCATCGCCCAACAAATGGTAATTGGAACAAATATTTATTTCCTTGTTTAATATAGCTTTAAGTTATATTAACTTATTTTCCAGACTCTTGAGTTAGGACATGCACCTGGGTATCCGATAAATACATCAATAAACCTCATACGACTGTTAACAATAGCCTTAAAAAAATATTAGATAATGAAAACATTCTAAGATTAAAAAACATTTTACTAGTGAAATAATTCAGTAAGTTCCCTTTCTGTTGCGGTAACTAATTTCGTCTTTGATTGGTTTCGAAATAGGAATATGCATCCTAAAACAAAGGGAAAAGGATTATATCGAAGGTTTGAAAACTCTTCAATCGTTTGCCTTTGCTCAGATGCAGTTTTTAAAAATTTTATGACATCTCCCTTTAAGTGGCATATTATGTTTATTATTTTCACAAACACCTTGTATGCAAGACCATTTGCCACATCAAACCGATCACTGACATCTCTGAAAGGGCAGTTGTTTCTAAGTTTTCAAATAGTTATGAGTAGTGTTTTTTAGTGATATTCCAATACGTCCAAGTGTAGATAGATTCCATCACGGTTATGTGAAGACTTATGTATAACTTAGTATCGAATCGACGCTTAATAAGTATTGAGTAGTACCAAGTATTGAAAAATATCGACTTTTTACAACTCTAGTTTGAAATTTTTATATACCGATCGACTCAGAATCGGCAGGAGAATCGATGTCTGTCAAGTTTCTGAAGCTCTTGGAGTATGGAACTATATGGGCCACTTATATATATTTTATGAAATTCTCCCGTGATAATCGCAGTTAAATTTCATAAAAATCAGTCCATAAGCACCCATCGAAAAAAAAAACAAAAATTGATCGAAAATTTTAACATTTTTGATTTAAATACACTTTTAAATGTACCCGTGCTTTGAGAGATTGTTTCCCAAAACATGCTGTAATTTATCAAAATCGGTCCATAAATAACTTAGATATCACCAAAACTCTTAACTTGATGTAGCGCAAAATGCAACAAAATATCTCTTAGCACGTTATTGAATTTTTATCAAAAGCAGTCCATAAACAAATGATATATCGCCAAAACACTGGTTTTGATGTACCACAAATTGCCAAAAATACGTGTTTTAGAAATTTTGTTTAAAAATGCAATTAAGAAATAGAAAAAATTATCCTTGTGGAGCACGGACATACATAAATTATATACACGATTTTAGGGAATTCCACCGCGAAGCTCGCTGTTAAATCAAAATCGGTTATAAACACATAAAGTATCGCCAAAACAACAAAATCGATGTTTTTTTATGTTTTATTTATTTATTGAATCTTCATTTACCGTAAACTAACAATAATAATCAAATCTTAAAATCTAAAATTCTTAATTATGAAAATCCATTTCCAACTTCATAATTCTTTGCGTGAGTAGGATTTTTTACATTATCTATCCATCTTCTTTAGCTGCTGTACAAGTCGCTAGTATCCATCCTTCTGAGCCGGATATGGCCGCGACCATTTAGCATATTTCGAGTTAGTGGATTTGGGTGACATGCCAATTTATTGACATAATTAACAACACGCTTCGCTATTTCTGTTTTAACCAACGGAATTTCAAGGTCCTTGTGTAAGTTGGTGTTTTTAATGTACCACGGGGCGCCAGTAATTATTCTTAAAAGTTCATTTTGCCGCTTTTGTATTTTTTCAATATTTGAATCTGAGGCAGTGCCCCACAATTGAATTCCGTAACACGATATTGGTTTAATAATAGAGTTGTATAGAAGAATTTTGCAATCTAGCCTAAGTCTAGAGTTTTTACCAATTAGCCAGTTAAGTTAGGCTGCCTTTAGTTTAATTTGGGTCAATTTTTCATCTATGTGACTCTTCCACGTAAGCCGTCGATCCAAGTGGATACCCAGGTATTTCACTTCTGATTGTTGGGGGATAGATTGGTTATTTATTTTAACTGGATGGCACGAGTCTCTACGCAATATAAAGGTGATATGAATGCATTTTTGTTCATTCACTTTTATTTTCCATTGGTGTAGCCATTTTTCTATTTGAAATATGTGGTTCTGTAAATTCTTAGATGCTTCAACGGGTTTTCATTAATACTTAGAATGGCAGTATCATCTGCAAATGCGGACGTGTTTGTATATATATTTGTAGGCATATCAGAGGTGTATATAATATAAAGAATTGGTCCTAAAATGCTGCCTTGGGAAACACCTCTTTTATGTGACCTTTACCTGTCTTATGAACCATAGTAATTAATGAAACTTTCCATGCTGGAGGATAATATTTTAGATGTAGAATTGCATTAAAAAAAATGTTATTATTCTTATTACTACTAAGGGTAGCTCTTTTAACATTTTATTACTCACTTTGTCAAATCCAGGTGCTTTTTTGGGGTTTAAGTCAAGGATAGATTTTATAACCTCCCGAGTCTTAAACCTTATCGTTGTTCTACGTTGCTCTACAACAGGGGGTAGCTCCATCATGTCATTTGATATGTTGCAGGTAAATACATTTTTCAGGTGGTTTACAAACAGATTACCTTTCTCTGAGTCGCTTCTTGCCCAGCCTCCACTCGTAGTTCTCAAAGGTGGTTTACGAATGATAGGACTTTTATAGCTTTTGGCAGCTCGCCATAATGAATAATCAGATTGTGGGGTCACATCTAGTCCTTTTAGTTAAGTTTCCGGGGATTCAGCTCTTTGGGATGCTAGTAATTTTGATTACTTTATGCAATTTTGGAATCTGTTTTTAGATTGGGGGGATCTATGAATTTGCCATTCTCTTCGAGCTCTTCTTTTTTTCAGCCAAAAGCCGTTCAACATCGGCTGAGTATATTATATTATATTACACCCGACTTGTCGAGAGGGGAATGCAGCATGTTGTGGGTGGTAAAATCGATGTGTCGAAAATTTTTTGGTATTATGGCTCACAGTGGTTTACGGACGCTGTTTTTTTGGAAATAATTCTGTAACTTTTGAACGACTGGAGATATTTGAATTAAATTTGGCATGGTGATAGTCAAGGAGTATTCGAGTTGATTTTCAAAAGCACTGGCCCATGAGGGGTCGGGAGAGTGATTGATGGACCTTCAAAGTTGGTCACCTCGGGTATTCGACTTTTTAAAAATTCGCCAAAAATCCATTTATGAATGGATTGAACAGAAATTTTAAACTTAAGTTCTCCTTCAGAAGGTCTACAAAAAATACGCTTACATGTGTAGGTTACCTCCTTTGGATTTCGAGATATTTGGATAAAAAGGAATTTTTTGGTTGATTTTTTACCCATTTTTTAAAGCTTTTTTTGATCTGGTGGACGCATCTGAAGATCAAAAATTTTTTAAGAATATTCGTTAAAATTATAACAAAATTCTAAATAATTTTTGTGCAAGTTGGTTATAAATATCTTCTTTCGTTTAAAAGTTAAAAATATTCAAAGTTGAAACTTAAAAAAAATTTCGATTTTTTTTTGAGTTTTTCCCTAAAAGATAGCTATATTTTTTCACTAATAAAAAAATATTTTCTTAAGAAACATAAAAATATTTTTAAAGTTTTTAAAAGAAAACATAATGAAAATGCGTATAAATCTTGCTAATTGGACTTTTCGTCCTCTCACATGCACTCTCCAAAAAATGCCAATTTGCAAAAAAAAAATTTGGTTTAAATAAAAATTTCTCAAAAGGCAAAGCACCGATTTGAAAAAAATAATAATGTCCATATTTTCTAATATATCTGTTATTGATTGGAAAAGCTTTTTTTGAAACGAGCTGCAAATAGAGTCAGTGTTGCCATTTTTGTAAAAAAACTCATTTTTTGAAACCCTTTTTTCCCGAGTTGGGAATTGGGGAAGTTTTTAGTTAAAATTGGGAATTTTTTTTAGTCTATTGCTTTTAGATCTTATTGGTCTACATTACTACAAAATTTCATTGTAATATCTTTATCCATGTCATTTCCACAGAATATCAAAAATTGAAATTATTTTCCTTCTAAAAGTAGAAAAATAATATTTTTTTGTTTTACGATACAAAGTGTAAAAATATTGACTCACTTAAACAAGATTTTTGATTGGTGTTCATCTCCTGGACTTTCCCGATCCAATGATACTAAACACGTGTATCAAGCTTTAATACATAGCCTTTAAAAGCTCTGAAAACTTTGCCTCCCATAGCATTTTTAAGCTAAATATTGGAGTATTGGAGAATAATGTGTGCAAATAAAGTTAATGGTGCACAGTGGTATTAACTCTGCAATTTCTAAACCACTAGTCGGATTTTGACAAAATTTGGAACGTCAATAGAAGAGGTGTGAGGCTTTTAGATCAATGTTTAAGAACGTATTTGTCGGTAGCACAGTGGGCTCTACAGTGGGCCAAAGTTGCCTACCTCGGGTATATATAACATTTGGGGGCGTATAACTTTCCTCAATTGGGTCCGCTCTAAAAGATTTTTACGTTTTCGAAAACTTCTTAAAAAAATTAAGAAAAAAACATGCTTACTTTACTACCTTATCTCTTATAGTTTAAGAGATATTTGACTCCATAAAATTTTAGTATAATATTTTAACATTACTTTGTAATTTTTCGCAAAAATCTCTAAAACTAAACAAGGTATTGCGACTATTTTTGTACACAGTATGGACCTGTGTATGCGAAAATCAGAAATATAAATTTCGGAACAAGTTCTGAAATTTAAATGAAAATTTTTGAATACAGAAGAGTATGCTTTTCGCAAATTTGATTTTTTTTTAGAAAATCGGCCCGTGTGACCCGATTAATAGCCGGGCTCTATCGGATTTTTGCACAGATATTAAAAACATTATACCTAATACAATTTTGTTAAAAAAAAGTTTTGAGATAAAATAAATAAACAGACACAAAAACACAAGTTTTGTTAAAAAATGGCTAATTTTCGACTACCGCTGGTTGTAGGGTGCATGTCCAAAATTTTTAGAAATATAGTTTATACTGATCCCTCAAGTCCAGCCTTTTAGAAAATGTAAAAAACGAATTGACTCTTTTAAAAAAAAGTCAGTAATATTGAAAAAATAATAATACTTTTTTTGAAAAAAAAAAAAAATTTTCAGGCTTTTTTCTGTACACAAACTTTGAAGAATTTTTCTGTGTTATTAAGTTTACATAATAAAGAACTTGTTTCTTCCAGTTCATTTAGAAACTTATCAGCAATCTTGCAGTATTTTTTAAAAATTTAACGTAGTGCAAGAAAAGATAAATAGGCCAAAAAAGGCCAGAAGACATACCATAAAAAGCAAAAAAAAAATTTGGATTGAAATATCTCTTAAACTATAAGAGATAAGGTAGTAAAGTAAGCATGTTTTTTTCTTAATTTTTTTAAGAAGTTTTCGAAAACGTAAAAATCTTTTAGATCGGACCCAATACGCCCCCAAATGTTTTATATACCCGAGGTAGGCAACTTTGGCCCACTGTAGAGCCCACTGTGCTACCGACAAATACGTTCTTAAACATTGATCTAAAAGCCTCACACCTCTTCTATTGACGTTCCAAATTTTGTCAAAATCCGTCTAGTAGTTTAGAAATTGCAGAGTTAATACCACAGTGCACCATTAACATTATTTGCACACATTACTCTCCAATACTCCAATATTTAGCTTAAAAATGCTATGGGAGGCAAAGTTTTCAGAGCTTTTAAAGGCTATGTATTAAAGCTTGATACACGTGCTTAGTATCATTGGATCGGGAAAGTCCAGAAGATGAACACCAACTAAAAATCTTGTTTAAGTGAGTTTATATTTTTACACTTTGTATCGTAAAACAAAAAAATATTATTTTTCTACTTTTAGAAGGAAAATAATTTCAATTTTTGATATTTTGTAGAAATGACATAGATGAAGATATCACAATGAAAATTTGTAGTCATATAGACCAATAAGATCTAAAAGCAATAGACTAAAAAAAATCCCAATTTTAACTAAAAAATTCCCCAATTCCCAACTTGGGACAAAAGGGTTTCAAAAAATGAGTTTTTTTTACAAAAATGGAAAAGCTTTTCCAATCAATAACAGATATATTAGAAAATATGGACATTATTTTTTTTTTTCAAATCGGTGCTTTGCCTTTTGAGAAATTTTTATTTAAACCAAAATTTTTTTTTACAAATTGGCATTTTTGGAGAGGTCATGTGCGAGGACCAAAAGTCCAATTAGCAAGAAATTTGTTTTATACGCATTCTCATTATGTTTTCTTTAAAAATATTTTTATGTTTCTTAAGAAAATATTTTTTTATTAGTGAAAAAATATAGCTATCATTTAGGGAAAAATCAAAAAAAAAAGCGAAATTTTTTTAAGTTTCAACTTTGTATATTTTTAACTTTTAAACGAAAGAAGATATCTATACCAACTTGCACAAAAATTATTTAGAATTTTGTTACAATTTTAACGAATATTCTTAAAAAAATTTTGATCTTCAGATGCGCCCACCAGATCAAAAAAAGCTTAAAAAATAGGTAAAAAATCAACCCAAAAATTGCTTTTTATCCAAATATCTCGAAACCCGAAGTACACATGTAAGCGTATTTTTTGTAGACCTTCTGAAGGAGAACTTAAGTTTAAAATTTCTGTTCAATCCATTCATAAATGGATTTTTGGCGAATTTTTAAAAAAGTCGAACACCCGAGGTGACCAACTTTGAAGGTCCATCAATCACTCTCCCGACCCCTCATGGGTCAGTGCTTTTGAAAATCAACTCGAATACTCCTTGACTATCACCATGCCAAATTTCGTTTAAAAGTTACAGAATTATTTCCAAAAAAAAGCGTCCGTAAACCACTGTGTGGCTGTTAAGAACATAAGTACATAAATATACATACACATTTTTTATTCTCCATAATCAATACACAAACACATATTCATGTACATTTATGTAAATTCTTTCTGTTTAAATAAATTTAAGTTCATTAACCAATTGTTCTCTTTAATTGCTTACTGCACATTTTTAGTTTTTACGTCGTAATTTTGTTAACTGCATACACAACATTTTACTTTCGTGACTTATATAAGTTTTGGTTTATTTTGATTCACCAATTTATTTTATTTTATAATTATTGATGTCATAATTATTGATTTCCTAAACATTTTATTTAAGTTAAATAATTAAATAATTTATTAAGTTAAATAAAAACTAAGTTTATAAAAGAAAAGAAAAAATAAAAATAAGTTAGTCGTTTTTATCTATTAGTACAATAAAGATTATAATTTTGTTTACAAGACGGCTTCCTTTAAGTTCAAGTGCTTGCAAGGAACACATTTAGGATCTTAGTGCCAATTCAATTTCATGTGTTTGAACTGATTATCACTAAATCCAACCATTTACATTTTGGATATTTGAAGTTCCGCCCACCACCGGTAAGGTACTTTAAATATTCTAAAGATCACTCATACATCTTTTAATCTTGGAGGTATAATTCAAATCATCAGGACACCTACATTTGGTGACCACATACGCATCAAATCTTGGTAGCTCTTTCTTCATTTACACACTTGGTGACCACACAAAAATCCTTATCTTGGAGACAAAATTCGAGGCATAAGGACATCAACACTTTACGCACATACGCAGTGTAACCTATCAGAACCTTTTGAATCCTGTTTTATAACAACCCTCACAAGTGGTTAAGGACTTGGTAATTCAAAAGGAATCAACACAAATTCAACACAACGAATGACAAGCATTCAGAATCTTGTAGCCGAACAAGGAGTAAGGGCTAATAATATTAAAAAGATCATTTCAACAATTAAAAAAGCTCCACTCGAGAGAAGAACTTAAGAGTTTTATAAAAGCAAACATAATAAACTCACTGTCATATGGCAAACATTTGAAAAGACGGAAAACAGAATTCGTAACGATCCTAATTTATCGGAATGAGGCGAATCTATATAAGTCCACTGGGGCAAAGTATAGTTCGATAGATCCATCAATGTTAGGACTGCATCAAGAAAATTACAATGAACTGGAAGATTCAGTGCAACATCATTTGGTTAAGCTAGCAGTATTAACAGAAAACGGAGTGAAGTCGTAAGTCTTGCACCTCAATTAGGAAGTGAGATGTCTTGCACCTCAATTAGGAAGTGAGATGGCCGTACACAGTTCGCTTCCACTGCCAAAAGTAACAGTTCCCCTCTTTAATGGCGGCTGCTTAAAGTGGCGTAAGTTTTATGAACTATTCTTAGAGATGGTAGACAAAACCAATTTATCGGGGGAGGGTGGCAAGCTTATAAGCCATCTTACGTTGTCAGAGGATAATTACAGAACCGCATGAACGCTCCTTCAGGAGCGTTACAACAATAAACGCGTTCTTGTAGCCACGCTGGTAGAAAAAATACTGAATCTACCAAAAGGAACTTTATCTACTGCATCAATCAAAGCCCTTCATGACACAACAAAATAATGCATGTTGGCGCTTAATAACTTGAACATCAATATAGCCGCTTGGGATGCCTTACTAATTCAAATAATTATGAAGAAATTGGATCATACTCTAAATTCGGTTTATTCAATCCTTATCGAAACCCAAAGAGGTGCCTACTATGAAAGAATTATTCTCATTTTTGGAGTTGCAATTTGAATCAATGGAGTCGATTGGCAAATCGTTAATTACACATCAAGGTGCAAGCAAGGCTGTTTTTTCCATAGCATCAGTGGAGAATGACAGCAATTGCAAACTATGCAAAAATGGTAAACACCGCATTTATCATTGCAAGCAATTCTTGGAAATGACAGAACCGGAAAGACTCAAATGGGTCAGACAGCAGAAACTATGCGTGAACTGTTTCAATTTTGATCATTTAGCTAAGACTTGTACTTCAAGCAACTGTAGAAAATGTAACAATAAGCACAACACATTACTACATTTAGCAAAGAAAGCTCAAAACACAACATCCTCAAATCAAACAGGAAACGAATCTACACCAGCCAAAACTGCCGAAGTATCCTCAGCATCAGCAGAAGACCAGAAAAATGTAATTCTAGCCACTGCAAGCGTTATAATCAATGCATCAAATGGTATGTCAGGCGAATTTAGGGCTGTACTAGATTCAGGTTTACAAGTGAATATTGTGACTGAAAGACTCATGAAAATTTTATCTCTTAAAACAATAGACACCTCTTTGTCCATTAACGGTGTTGGAAGAATTAAAAAAAAAAACACCATCATCGCGTAAATATGAAAATGATGTCTCGGTATTATGAGTTCTCAACTGATTTGGAAGCCTTTGTTTTACCAACAATTATACCAGCACAGCCGAATCGAAATCTAGATATTTCTAACTGGAGAATACCAAAGGACATTCACTTAGCGGATCCCAATTTTGATACACAAGGAAAAATTGACATTCTCCTCTGTGCGGAGTTTTATTTTAGTTTAATACAACCTGGTACAATAAAACTCACAAACGACTATCCCATACTGCTAAATACTTCGCTTGGCTCGATTGTGGTCGGCGTACTCAAGCAACTCACAGCTAACTTCTCATCTGCAACGTTAACTTGTGCAGTTCTTGACAGTGAAACTTCATTAGAGCAATCAATCGAACAGCTGTGGAAACTTGATAAGGTAGAGTCAAATGCAAAAGTAATGTCCCCATTAGAAAAGCTGTGTGAATTCCACTTTAATCAGCATGTTCAGACGGATTCGAATGGTCGTTTTATGGTCAATCTTCCCTTTAACGAGAATCCAACAGCGTTGGGTCATTCCCACCGAATGGCATACAATAGATTTGTTAGTATAGAGCATTGGTGCCCAAAATCAAAATGCTTTTGTATTGGTGAGAAAATGAAAAAAAATGAAAGGTACAGTAAAACGCAAAAGTAAACGAAAAAGTTTTGATAAAATTGTAATTAAAAACAAGAACAATATGTTTTATTTTAAAGAATCTTATCAAATTTTTAATCATTATGTATTTCCTCTTTTATCCATTATTTTAATTTTTTCAAATCTATATTTTTCTTTTCGGAAGAAATCTAATTTTTGTCATCTTCATTATATTTTTGCATATCGCTATGAAAAACACTATAATGTCTTTTGATAACATAATCCCAGTGCCCTTTAAATGTTTTTAAACACAAAAGGCATTGAGGATTACCAATTCCATTATTTATCACGAAATGGTAACATCTTTTGTTACTCACTGCTTTTTAAAAACAAGCAAAACATCAGCTAAGCATGTGTCATGTTTGCCGTCTGAAAGACAACTGAATTCAAAGAGCATAACAAAGTGGTGGGTGTCGCCAATAATCAATTGCTGTATGAAATGAGCAACTCTGGTCTATAGCAACGTCTGCAGAAAAAATTTCGATATTCAAAGTCAGTACATTCAATTCAAGAGAGAATATGAGAACTTGGGACACATGCAAAAAGTCAACTTGGATATCATACCGAATCCAAAATACTTATACCACACCATTATGTTCTAAAACCTGACAGCACATCCACAAAACTCCGAGTAGTTTTCGACGCATCAGCAAAAACGTCTACAGGCTATTCTCTAAATGACTTAATGTATACTGGGCCAACTATTCAAAGTGAGCTGTTTTCTATTTTACGTTTTCGAATGCCTAAATTTGTTTTTACAACAGACATAGAAAAAATGTACAAATCTTATATTCTTAAACGAGCAATAATTGTATATATATATATATATATATATATAGAATGGCTATCTCGAAAACGGCTCTAACGATTTTGATAAAATTTGGACAGTGGGTATCTTTTTTGATGTATAGGTCGAAGAAGAAGGGACTTTTGGAACTTTTACCTCTAAGAGGGTAAAAACGGGTAAAAAGGGGAAAAAATCGAAAACCATATGTCTCCTAAAGTAATAGGTATAGAAACACAATTAAAATTACGTTTTAAACAGCTTTGAAAATAAGAGAACAGGTGTTTGGTACTTTTTTGAAACTATGTCCGATAGGGGGTAAAAAAGGGTGAAAATAGTTTTTTTTGGCACCTTTTTAACCCACTCTTATATTTTAAACTAAAGAATATAGAAAGAAACTTGGTACTGCAATCAATAGATGTAAAAAAAACATGAAACACGTATTTGGTACTTTTTTGATTTTGGAGAAAAAATGGGTAAAAAAGGGATAAAATGATAACTTAACATCTCCAAAGTAATATGAATAGGAACATTATACATTATGTTAAATGCGTTTTAAAAAAATGTACCGAATTCAATTGGCACCAAAAAAGTACCAAATATACATATGGAACTTTTAGAAATTAGGGAATAAAAAGGGGGAAAAATTAGTATTATTTTAAACAAATGAATGTTTGTCTGTATGTATGTTGTTCTGTATGTATGTTCTTTATAGAATAGTAAACTGTGAATTTGATTGTGTTATGCTCTTTAGCGAAGATGTTGCGGATAAGCCGGCGAAGGTTTTAAAGTTGATAAGACTAATTTCCGACAGATGGCGCCACTGAAAATTACTAAAAATTAATTAAATCGTAAACTGTACATTTGATCATGCTATGATCTTTAGCAAAGTTGTAGCGCATGAGCCGACGAAGGCTTTTTAGTTGGTATGAATAATTTCCGACAGGTGGCGCTACAGAAACTTACTCAAAGTCAATTTAATCGTAATCTGTACATTTAATTATGCTACAATCTTTAGCAAAGTTGTTGCACATGAGCCGACGAAGGTTTCTTAGTTGGTGTGAAGAAATTTCGACAGGTGGCTCTACTGAAATTTACTCAAAGTCAATTTAATCGTATGCTGTACATTTAATCATGCTATAATCTTCAGCAAAGTTGTTACGGATAAGCCGAAGAAGGTTTATGAATTGGAATAAGCAAAGTCCGACAGGTGGCGCCACAGAAAACTACTCAAAATGAATTAAATCGTAAACTGTGCATTTGATCAGACTATAATCTTTAGCAAAGTTGTTGCGCATGAGTCGACAGAGGTTTCTGTTGATATGAATAATTTCCAAAATTATTCAAAATGAGTTAAACTGTAAACTATGCAAACTATGTGTTGGTCGGACAAAATAAATCAAATAATTCAAAATTAACTGAATATTTCTACAATGTCTTTCCTCTAAATTTATTTTAGCACTTTATAATATAAAATATATAAAAACTTTAAAATTTTCCTCAAAATGCTTATCATAAAGCTCCGAGCAAGGCTCGGTCTACCAGGTACTAATAATTAATCCTGACAACCATCAACACCAGTTGATGATATGGAGAGAAAACCCCGCATTACCAATCCAGAATTATCGGCTTAATACAGTGACATACTGGACTCGAGCAGCTTCTTATTTTGCTACAAAATGCTTACAGAGAATTGTAGAGGAAAACATGGACCGTTATCCACTTGGATCGCAAATGCTAAAAAAAAATGTATATATGGATGACGGTCTTGGTGGTTCTGATAGCTTAAGTACTGCGATTGAAACTCAAAAGGAACTATTTTGACAAATCATGGGTTCAATCTAAGAAAATGCTGCTCAAATACTTCAATATTGCTGAAAGATATACCTCATAGTGACCGAGAAGTCAACTTAGATTTTAACGACAATATGAGCAAAACAATAAAAACACTGGGATTATATTGGATGCCCCAATCTGATAAATTCTGCATTAAGGTAAATACGAACCATCTTCAAGTAATATCGAAACGCACAGTTACGTCAGAGCTTGCAAGGCTTTTCGATCCTCTTGGACTCCTAGCTCCTATTGTTGTACAAGCAAAGATGTTTATTCAGCAGTTGTGGCAACTAACATTATATTGGGTCGAACCGTTACCAGAAAATCTTTGTTCTACTTGGAATACATTTCGAAGTGAATTGGAAAATCTAAACAATTTCAAAATATCTCGACATATATTCTGTGATGAGATTCCAACAAAAATACAATTACATGTGTTCGCCGATGCGTCGGAAAGGGCCTTTGGCGCAGATGTATATATTTGTTCAATAGCTAAGGATGGGCGAGTAGCTGTGCGCATGCTTTGTGCAAAGTCAAGAGTATCACCTTTGAAACAACAAACATTACCCCGATTGGAGCTATGTGGCGCAGTAGTAGCAGCTCAACTTGGTAACAGAGCAAAACTCGACTTAAGACTTCAAAATCAGCCTATCTTTTTATGAACCAATTCTGAGATTGTGCTTTCCTGGATAAAATCACCATCAAATTTATATAAAACTTTTGTGGGTAATAGGGTATCGTCTATTCAAACATTAACATTGTCAGAACAATGAACTCATGTGCAATCGAAAGATAATCCTGCCGACAGTTTATCCCGAGGTCTTCAACCATCAATTCTGTCTACATGTGGATTATGGTTTCATGGGCCAGTGTTTCTTCATGGAAAAGAAGAGTTGTGGCCAACTAAAGGGTCGCCCCAAGACTGACACCGATTTCATATATGAAATTCAACACAAAAATTCTTTTAAAAGATTGCAATGAATTCTGACATATGTGCTTCGATTCACAAGGAACTCATGGATACCAAAGACATATAGACCAAAAAACATATCAATTATTCCCAAGCAGCTAGACAACTCACTACTTCTAATTATTCATACCATACAAATTTCGGATTTTGTAGCTGAAATAAAACAATTGAATGATGACAAACAAGTTAGCAACCGTATCTCTATATGCAGCCTATCACCATTTTTAGATGACGAAGGTATTCTTCGCGTAGGAGGTAGACTAAAACATTCCATTCTACCACCAGACCCAAAACACCCCATAATATTGCCATATAACTATTATTTATAATGATGCATGAAGAGTACAAACACTGTGGACCTCAAGCACTTCTAAGCATAATGAGACCACGGTTTTGGCCAATCAAAGGAAAGATAACAGCACGATCAGTTATTCAAAATTGCGGAAGGTGCACTAGAGCGCGACCACAACTTTATCAACAAATAATTGGTAACCTGCCTGAAAAAGGAGTTGTCCCTGCTCGACCATTTATAAACTCTGGAGTAGATTATTGTGGTCTATTGTGGGTATATTACAAGGTGAGGGGTAAAAGGCCAACCAAGGCTCACGTAGCGGTGTTCTGTTGTTTTGCAACAAAGGCAGTTCACTTAGAACTTGTATCTGATTTGTCAACTGAATCATTCATTGGAGCTTGTTGGGGTGAGGAATCCGCCTCGCTAATGATTTCCACTGGATTTTGAATAAAAGGAACACCAGATCAATTTTCAAACACAGATTTATTGACCTAATTCTCTTATATTAAAATTCCTAGACAAATACACAAACATATAACAATAAGTAAAGGAATTATTTAAACAAGTAAATTACACTCACTTTTTGGTATGGAAACCACTAGAAAAATAATTTAAAATTAAAGAAAATCTTCCGGAGTGAAGACTTATCACCACGCCAGCCAGCTAAGTACAAAGTTTTAAAATTAAAATAAAATGGAGGAGCTATGTCTAGCACGCAAAGCCTTTACTCCGAACGGATAATTTTGACATTTCGAAAAATGATTAGATAGATTTTAAATAAGGCTAAGTAAAAGAGCTAATTATTTAAGCGGTTTTGCCAGTGGCGGCAACATTCCCCCCCGCAACAAGAAGGGTCTTCGATGGCATGCTCTTCACGGAAAGCCACGTCTAAAACTGCAAGCTTCGCTACAGGCCTTTCCATGACACCGTTCTTAGTTTGAATCTTCGCACTTCTTACTTGTCCATCTTTTGCCAATCTCGTTTCAAGTACTTTTCCTCGTAGCCAAACATTTCTAGGGAGAGAAAGATCAACAATAATTACCAAGTCCCCCTGACATAAAGTTTTTTGCTTTTCGAACCATTTGGATCTGCAAGTTAATGAGGGCAAATATTCAGCCAACCACCTTTTCCAAAATAAGTTCGCGTACTGTTGCGAAATACGCCAATTTTGTTTTAAAACTATGGCACTGTCATCACAAGTTGACATCGGCTTTAGACCACTGGAACTACCCAATAGAAAATGGTTAGGAGTCAATGCCTCATCATTTTCATTATCGATGGGAACATAGGCAAGAGGCCTAGAATTTATAATGTTTTCTACCTCTATCATCATGCTCAAAAGGAGCTCATCACCTGGGGTCCTTCCTGTGTTTATTTTATAAAAAACGGTTTTGACAGAGCGCACAAGTCTCTCCCAAGCACCTCCCATATGTGGAGAAGCTGGTGGATTGAAGTTCCATTTTGTTGTTGTAGTGGTAAAAGTTTTAACAAATTCATCTTGGTGGACTTCTTCAAGGACTTCTCGAAGTTCTCGTTCCGCGCCAATAAAGTTAGTGCCGTTGTCGCTAAAAAATTCAAGTGGAATTCCTCTTCGGGCCATAAAATTTCGAATGGCCAAGATGCACGAACGTTGTTAATGAATAAGCAATTTCTATGTGAATTGCTCTGGTCGTCAAACATGTAAATAAACAACCGTATCTCTTCTCCTTATGTCGATTGACATTAACCATCATGGGTCCAAAGAAGTCCAAGCCTGTATATGTAAACGGCGCCTTAAAAGATGCTAGGTGAGTACGAGGTAACTTAGCCATTTCTAGAACTTGTGGCACCACCTTGTTAATTTTACACCACTGACAATTTCGAGTTATAGATTTAAAAACAGCACGTAGTTTAGAAATCAAATATTTTTGACGAATCTCGTTGATCACCGTTTCGTGGTTAATATGATAATATTTTGAATGGTAGTAAAGTATAATTAAAGTTGTAATGTAGCTTGATTTAGGCAATATGATGGGATGTTTTCGTTCTTCAGGAACATTTGCATTATCAATTCTGCCATCTACTCTTAAAACTCCATATTCGTCTATGAAGGGTGATTTCGTATAAATCTCACTATTTTTCGGAATATTTGTTTTCGATTTTAAAGTAGCAATTTCTGTAGAATACTTTTCAGCCTGAGCTTGCTGGACTAAAAAGTTTTCTGCCTTTCGTAGCTCTTCAAGAGTTAACTCGCCTTTTAGTTTTGCCTCCGATCTACAATTTTCAATGAAGCGGAAAAAATAAGCGGTGGCTCGAAGCATCCTATTCCACCTTGAAAATCTCTTTTCATTTATAATGTTTTCCTTAGTAGATATTATAAACGATTTGTGTACCATTTCCTCGGTTGTAGCATCGTCGAATTTTTTAGCACCTGACCAGTCATCTTGGGGATGATATAAAAATTCTGGTCCCTGGAACCATCTACTAGTTGTAGAAACTCAGGGGATTCGAGCCCACTTAGTGGCTTCATCTGCGACATTTTCTTTTGTTGGAGTCTATCGCCAATCATTCATGGAACTCAGTTCTAAAATTTCAGTTACACGAAAGGCTACAAATTGACTATATTTTCTATGATCAGAATTGAGCCAACTCAAAACTGTTTTAGAATCTGACCAGAAAAATTTATTTTTGATCGTGATTTTGTGATTATCGCAAATAAATTTTCCAAACCTAGCACCTAATAGTGCGGCCATAAGTTCAAGTCGTGGAACCGAAGTAATTTTCATTGGGGCGACTCTTGTTTTAGAACCTATTAATGAACAAAATACTGTTTCATTTTTAACCAGACGAAAGTAGCACACAGCGGCATATCCGTCCTTACTAGCATCCACAAAAGTATGTAGCTGCACATCGATGCCATCGTAATTTAGTAAACATTTTAAATAGCAGCGGTGAATTTTAATTTGTTGAATGTCTGGTAAAATTGAGACCCACTGTATCCATTTTGCCATAAGCTCATCAGAAATTTCTTCGTCCCAATCTGTTTTACACCGCCATACTTCTTGTAGAAGGATTTTAACATACATGATAATATTCCCAATAAGACCAAGGGGGTCGTAGATGGACATTACTAAACGAAGCATTTCGCGCTTAGTTGGTATTTTTCTACAGCAAAATATCTCACTGCTTATAAACCGTGGTGCAATTTTAAACGTAATAACGTCTTCTTTGTGTTCCCAAAACACCCCAAGAACTTTTTCTATTTTGTTTTCTTCATTTAAGTTCAAACATTTTTCACTAGTAGAAGATATGTTGGACACTGTGTTCATCACCTCCTCATTGTTTGAAATCCAATTTCGAATATTAAATCCACATTGTTGGTGAATAAATTTTACCTCCGAAACTAAATCTGTAGCCTCTTGTGGAGTGTCAGCCGATTCTAAAAATTCATCAACATAATGATTTTATTTTATTGACCTTGAAGCCACAGGGTATTTATTTTCATATTGAGTGGCATTCAAATTTTTAATATATTGAGAAATGCTAGGAGCACACGAAGTTCCGAAAATCATTACGTCCATTACATATACATCAGGCTGCTTAGATTGGTTACAATCACGCCATAAAAATCTTTGAACATCTCTGTCTTCAGGCCTAATAAAAATCTGATGGAACATTTGTCACCACAGACAGCAACTGCTTTCAACCGAAATGAAAATAAAATAGCTGGCAAAGATGCCAGCAAGTCTGGTCCCTTTAGTAGAAACGAGTTCAAGGAGACTCCATTCGATTTAGCCGCAGCATCCCAAACGACACGAGATTTACCGGGCTTATTTTTGTTAAAAACTGCAAAAATGGGCAGATACCACTATTTATCACCACTGTGCGATAATTCTTCACGGTTTAATTTTCGTATATAACCCTTGGAGGTGTATTTTTCAATTGTATTTTTAAAAATGTTAAGAAGTTCAGAATCATGCAATAATTTTCGCTCTAAACATAGCAGACGCCTTACAGCCATATCATAGCTATTGGGTAAACTCAAAATATCACATTTCCACAGTAGAGGAACCTCAAAATGTCCGTCTTCTCTTTGTCTTGTGTAATTTTTTAAAAGACTAAGGGCACGCTCATCACCTTTACTAACTAGTGGATCTTTACAACAAATCCCTAAACTATCCAGGGAATAAAAACTCTTCACTAGTTCATCTAACCCTTCATCACTTTCACTGCACTCACAAATATGGTAATTAAATTGCTTACTTGGTTTTGCGTTTGAAGAAATAGCTCCATAAATCATCCATCCAATCTTTGTATTTACTGCTACAGGTTCATGAGGACTACCTTGCCTCAAATTTGTAGAAATTCCCAAATTGAAATGGTTGAGGCCAATAAGTATCTTAGGCACAGCATCACTATAGCTTTTTATTGGCAAATTTCTTAAATGATGAAATTTGTCTGCCAATTGTTTATAATCCAGAGACTGTGTGGGTAAATCTAATTTACTTACAGTACACACATTAATCGGCACCTTTTTGTTGTTGTTGTCGCCTGAAATACGAATTGTTAATTTTTTGGAACTATTTTCACACCTTTCAATACCTCCAGTCCACTTGAGCCATAGGGGGCTAGTCGTCCCAGAAATTTCTAATTCGTCCATTAATTTTTTATCCATTAAACTAATGGAGGAACCTTCGTCAATAAATGCGAAGGTTTTTATTTCTTTATTTTTTCCATGTATTGTCACTGGTATTATTTTAAATAAAATTTCTTTCACTTTAGAATTATGTGTATTAATATTTTCACTTCTGGTTAAACTATTTGGATTGTTTACCTTTGGCTCTTGATTGTTGTTATTTGTTGTCCCTTCATTAGAATGTCGGTGTAAAGAAGAATGATGATAATATTGACACCCTTCCACTCCACATTGTACTCTTTTCTTGCATTCTCCGAAATGTTTACACAAACAAATTCTACACAGTTTGTGTTCTCTTATTACATTCCATTTATATCCACGATTAAGAGATAAATATTTTTGACAAGTAGCAATTGATTTGCAATTGTTGTTGCTACATACAAAACATTTTCGGTGATCTTCATTATGAGTATGAACGAAAGCTTTTTTATTGCTGTTACTAACAGTGTGGGACTTTTGTCTGTTAACATGGGAAGAGCTTTCAACTGTTATACATGTAGCAGAAATTCCAATGTTAAAAATCCAATTGGAGAATTCATACATGTTAGGATTTTTATTTTGATTTAACAGCTGTAATTTTTGTGTACCCCATTGTAATTGAAAAGATGGTGGTAATTTTTGTACTAATTCTTGGAGAAGTGAAGTATTATTGATTTCATTATTTAAATTGGAAGCTTCAATTGTTGCAATTAAACTCTTTACGTTAATTGCAAATGTGGTAAATGAAGGTAAGTTATTTTCATCTACTGGAGGTGTTAATTTAATTCGATTTTTTTATAGAGTTTACTATATTTTCTGGTTGGCCGTACAAAAGCTTCAAAATTGACATGACCCAATTGACATTGGATGGGTGTACTATTTAGTACGTGTTGAACTTTTTTTAATGCTTCTCCTGTAAGTGATTTTTGTTACCTTATGAGGTTTTCGGCTTCCGTGAATCCACAGATTTTAGTGGACCATTCAAATGTGGACGAAAACAAGGGCCATTCTTCTGGTTGGCCGGAGAAAGCAGGGAGTTCTTTCGGCAAAGATTGACGTGCTTGAAGCTGACCTTGACTCAAGTTTGGGTTATAATTTGTTAATAAATTCGGTGGTACACTTAAAGTGTTGTTTGATGTGGTTGCGTTCGGTGCATTGGAATTGAAAGTGTGTTGAATGGCCAATGGGGGCCGTCATGTTTTGGCAAGGATTAAAATGATGCACATTAGAAATTATTGGTGGAATGTGGCAAGCCGTTGTGTGAGTTGTTGAAACTTGTGGTTCAAATGGGACCGATTGATAGTGAGGTTGCTGTCGTGATTGAAAGCCACTAGTGGTGGCGGGTCCCGAAGTAAAACTTGATACAGCGGGTGCAGATGACGACATCGTAGCAGCGTTACTTATGTCCGGCAGAATGTATGAACTTTTTTGCGGCATATTAATTTCACTTGAATTATTATTGTTAGATGCATTATTTATATAAGGTGGCATGCTTAAATAAACAGTGTCTTCAGGCAGCTGAGCTGCTTGTTTGGTTGTTTTGTTTTTATTTATATTTTCAGGAGCTGCCGGTAAATCAGACTGGACTTGTTCTGCAGAATCAAAATGGTTTGGAAGTTCATTTAACCAGCTGCGAACAGAAAATGAATGATGGGATGAGGCATCACTGTAGACCTCCTGTTCATGTTGGTTTATTATTTATTTTATATTTTTTGGAAATATATTCCATTGAAACAGTACGCTCTTTTTCTAGTCGTTGGAGTTCTAATTGTACTCTTCTGGCTGATTTATTGGAAGAGCGACTTAAGGTGCTTTTAACTGATTCTGCCGGAGGGCACTTACAAGCAAAACATTTGAAAGTTAGGGCTAATGTTTGGTCTGATGTGGCATTTGTGCATGAAACATGATAGGTTTTTTGGCATTTTGTGCAACTTATCATATTTTTGTTGGCCTTCTAATTCCATTTGTACTTATTGCGAGATTGGCAATGCAGGGCGCTTCTAGGCGAATCTTCAGCTTCGTCTGTTGATTTTATAGGAAACGTGTAAAACACAAAAAGAATTTTAAAATGTTTTTTTTTTTTTTTTTTTTTTTTATTTATAAGACCAGCACTCAGGGGATGGCCCCTTCATATGCAACGCATTGTATTGGAATTAGGAAAATAGGTTATGGGAAGGAGGATAGAGGGAGTAGTGTTTGTGGATATTTGATTTAAACTTTTTTATATTATAACTGGGGGGAAATATTTCTGCTGGGAGTTTATTCCATATACGAAGTGTTCGACTAAAAAATGAGTTTTCCCTGTAGTGTGTTGTGCGATTCATTGGACAGTCGACTACAAATGGATGAGCTCTAGTTGAGGTGCGAGTATTACGTAAAAATGAGCGTGTTTCAGGAACAAGTTCCCTAATTTCATTAGAGCATTTACCATTATAATAACGATAGAACAGTGAAACGCAACACACATTGCGACGATGCTCCAGTGAATCAACAGAATTGGCTACCCTACTGTCACCGATAAGCACCTTCGCTCTCTCCTGTACGCGGTCGAGAAGCTCCAAAATAGACTTTGAAGCACCGGTCCATACATGAGAGTTGTATTCCATTTTGGGCCGAATGTAAGTGGTATAAATATTAAGGAGATCAGATGGAGTGAAGTATTTCTTACACCGTTTCAAGAAACCAAGGCACTTGAGTGCTTCTTTTGACACATGAAAGATGTGTTGAGTCCAGCGGACATCGCACTGTATTTTCATGCCAAGAACATCAAGAGCTTCTGATTCCTCGATATTTATACCACCCATGGTTACAGATGAAGCAACATTATCAGTTGTGCGTTTATGTGTTAACATACAAAATGGTTTTTTATTTGCATTGAAATCCACCCTGTTTAGACGACCCCATTCAGATATTGAAATAAGGTCCGCATTTAACGTATCGTTCATGTTTTGTCTACTGACTGCAATCTCAGAGAGACTTGGTCTATGACTGAATGAGTACGAATGACATATGTTGCTGTCATCTGCAAAAGAGTAGATAGGATTTGAAGTTTGACATAGAAGGTCATTTAGAAATATAAGAAAAAGTGTAGGAGAAAGAACTGAGCCTTGCGGTACCCCTGAGTTAATTATGAACTCTTTGGACGATATGCCATCTATCATCACTCTTATAGAGCGATCTCTGAGGAAGCTCCCTATAAATCGGCTGAATTTATTACCGACACCAAAAGCATTGAGTTTGGATAAAAGTGCATCATGCCACACTCTATCGAACGCTTTGGAAATATCTAAAGCCACAACTTTACTTTCGCCGAAACGGTGAATTGAACGGCACCATTTTTCTGATAGAAAAGCTAGTAAGTCTCCCGTAGAGCGTCCGCTACGAAACCCATACTGGCGGTCGCTTAGTAGATTGTTTGACTCCAAATAGTTAACCAAATGGTAGTTAACCATACTCTCCATTTCCTTAGATAGCGCGGAACAAATTGCTATTGGGCGGTAGTTTTCAGGGTTGTTTGAGTCACCCTTTTTGGGAATGGGAGTTACATTTCCAGCACATGGGAAATTTTCCAGAATGGTATAATATACTAAAAAGTTTGGCTAATGGGCGCGCTAGAGATGAAGAGCAATGTTTTAAGACCAATGCTGGAATGCCATCTGGACCAGGAGATTTATTTGTATTTAAACTTGATAAAACACTTTTGACTGCGCGGACTCGAAAGAAAATTGCTGGCATAGATACCGATACTCTCTGCAGTTCTGGTAGTAGTTGATTGGTATCAGGTAGGTGCGAATTTTTTGCAAACAATTCGGCCAAAATATTAGCTTTGTCAGTCGGGTCAGTAAAGATTTGGTCGTCTTTTAAGAGAGTAGGAATCGATGAACTGCTATGAACTTTTACTCTCTTAACGAATGACAAAAAACTTTTACTGCCCCTCGGAGCAGTAAGAACTTTACTGCGAAAACGTTGCTCATAGAGAGCCTTTTCGCGGCTCAGTACTTTGGCACATGCGGATCTAGCTTTTTTGCGAAGTAAATCAGTGGTGTTGTTTTTGTTTCTGCGCCAAATTCTAAATGCGGCTTCTCTTTTTCGAACTGCAGCCCCGCACGTCCTATTAAACCAAGTTTTATGTATGAATCTTTTAATGCCCATCATTATAATGTTTACAACCATTTTGGACATGGCATCAATATTGTCGTCTAAAAAGCAGAGGCTCCAGTTAAAATTCTGAAAGAACTCATTAAGCTGGACCCAATCTGCTTTTCCATAGATAAAAACTAAACGCTTTTGGATTGCAGGTAGAGTGTTTTTTAGGCTGTCGAGAGGAAAAGCAGCGGAGACGACACTATGTTCGGAATTTCCGAGAGGTGCAAGAATGTCAATAGCGTATTTTTCAGGATGTGATGATAGAAAGAGATCCAGGGTATTAAGGTGGTGCCCTGCTACACAGGGGATATGAGTCGGCTCGTTCACCAGTTGCTCGAGATGGTTATGGGCAGCAAACAGTTCAGCGTATCGCCCTTCCGGAGTGACATGACTCGAATGGCGAAGCCATGAAGAGTTATGGACGTTGAAGTCCCCAGCGATAACAATTTCACTAGTTGGGCAACTCTCAAGAATTGATGTTATAGAGTCGGAAAGGGCGTCGAAGCTGGATACTGTTAGGTCCCTTCCCGCGTTTGGGCTTCTGTATTAAAACCCGAAATGTAGATGATGCGTCCGGATTCTTAATTTCACCCAAAGGCAGCTAAATTCGGCATCAAATGTGCCTAAGGGTTGCAAGCACTGGTATGCGACCTCATTGCTTATATACACGCAAAGGCCCCGGTGGAAAGCGAAAAGGGATAGAAGGTGATACCCAGGTATTTGAAAATCTTGTGGATCAGTATTTTCATATACCTGGGTGTCACATAAGGCGAGAACATTCGGCTTATAGTGACAAATGTGAGCGTACACGGAAAAAAAAAATTAAAATAAAATGGAGGAGCTATGTCTAGCGCGCAAAGCCTTTACTCCGAACGGATAATTTTGACATTTCGAAAAATGATTAGATAGATTTTAAATAAGGCTAAGTAAAAGAGCTAATTATTTAAGCGGTTTTGCCAGTGGCGGCAACAGAGCTCTTAAACGATTTATTGCTCGTCGTGGACACTGTCAGAATATATACTGTGATAATGCCACCAACTTTGTAGGAGCAAGAAATACTTTAGCGGAATTATCTGAAAACATATATTCAGACAATACACAAAAGGTAATCAATTCAGCTTCCAGCTCTAAAGGCATACAATTTAATTTTATCCCACCAAGAGCACCACATTTCAGAGGTTTATGGGAAGCTGCAGTGAAGTCCGCAAAACAACTCTTGGTACATTGTGTGTCAACTGAAGCATTTACCCATGAAGAATTAGAGACAATTATCATAGAAATCGAAGCCATTTTAAATTCTCGGCCTCTCACTCCACTATCAAACGATCCAGATAGTCTTGAAGCACTGACACCAGGTCATTTTCTAATCGGTGAAGCGCTCAACTCACAAGTAGATAGCAGAGCAGAAACTGTTAAGAAATCTAGCATATCACACTGGAAGTTAGTTTCTCACATAAAACACCAATTCTGGAAAAGGTGGTCGACAGAATACTTACATGAACTCCAACAACGCACAGTGGTTTACGGACGTTTTTTTTTGGAAATAATTCTGTAACTTTTGAACGACTAGAGATATAGATAGTATTTGAGTTGGTTTTCAAAAGCACTGGTCCATGAGGGGTCGGGAGAGTGAATGATGGACCTTCAATGTTAGTCACCTCGGGTGTTTGACTTTTTTAAAAATTCGCCAAAAATCCATTTATGGATGGATTGAAAAGAAATTTTAAACTTAAGTTGTCCTTGAGAAGATCTACAAAAAATACACTTACATGTGTAGGTTATCTCCTTTGAGTTTCGAGATATTTGGGTTGCTTTTTACCTATTTTTTAAAGCTTTTTTTAATCTGGTGGACGCATCTGAGGACCAAAAATTTTTTAAGAATATTCGTTAAATTTGTAATAAAATTCCAAATAATTTTTGTGCAAGTCAGTTATAGATATCTTTCGTTTAAAAGTTAAAAATATTCAAAGTTGAAAAAAAATATCGCTTTTTTGAGTTTTTCCCTAAAATATAGCTATATTTTTCACTAATAAAAAAATATTTTCTTAAGAAACATAAAAAGATTTTTATAATTTTCAAAAAAAAAACAAATTGAGAATGCGTAAAAAACAAATTTCTTGCTAATTGGACTTTTGGCCCTCGCACATGCCCTCTCCAAAAAATGCAACATTGCAACGTCACAAATGGAAGCAAAAAATAAATAATATTATAGTAGGAAATATGGTAATATTCAAAGAGGATAACCTACCCACAATGAAGTGGCCACTAGGGAGAATTCTAAATGTGTTCACTGGGGATGACGGTGCTGTAAGAGTGGTTGAAATTTAAGCGACCCATTCATAGACTGGCTCCACTATTTCCAGAAGATGAAAAGGAAATCCCAACAGAAATAAAGCCAACACTAGAACGATCGTTGTCCAGAAAAGATGAAAAGGATACCATTCCAACAAAAAGATTCAAGGCGTCAACTAACCCGATAATTCTATCGTTATTACTTACACTTCTCCTAATGCTTGTTGCTTTGTGCAATAACTTGTGAGTTACACAATTTCAGAACGACCCGGGGCTTTATTTTGAAGGAATAGTAACGGTAAAACTGAATATAGCAGAATGGAAAATGTTAGTATACTATGACTTAATGCCTTTTGTGTCAGAAATAAAATCCTTGTCAGCAGGCTTGCAAACCTTGCAGCAACTGTGTCCTGTAATGCAACAACACGCGATGTGCAATATTTTCGTGAACAACTTTAAGCAAATCAAACACGAATTACTGCAAGATAAGGAATTAATTTTTTAGAAAAGGTTGAGCAAAACAAAAATGAAGTTGCTAAGGAATCTTCCCAACTAAGTAACTCTCAACTTGTTGGACTCCTGTCAACTCAACCCTCATTAACAGCAATAAACCTACAGAGAATAGAGGCTGCAATCAATAATGTCCTGACTGATACTCATAATGGAAAAATAAGTCCACTTTTATAGTCTCCCCATCAATTAAAATAAGAGATTATTTTAATCTTCCACTTGCACATGCCCTACCAACAGTAGGTGATAACTTAATCAAACTCTAAGCTTATGAGTGTCAAAGGTACTGTAACAAAACAAGTATGTATGTTTCTGAAGACTGATTTAGGTGAATTCTACAAAAATACTAATATATGTATATTGATTTTCGATTCTGAAAAAGTTTAAAATCTTGATAATTAGCACGCCTCATACATTTAATTTTTAGGCGATATATGAATAATACTTTAATTAGTGAATAACCTTGTTTTATATTGAGTCTACATTTTGGAGGTAGATTGAAATACACACAATTTCAGAAATTATACAACATTGTTACATTTCGCACCTTGAGAGAGGTCGTATTTAAATGCATATATCTTTAAAATTAGAGGACCGATTAAATGGTTGCTTTAATGAGAATATTTAGCGGACCTGCTTAGATTAGACTTTTGGCAACAACAGTTACGTAAGATATGATATTTTGGTATGCTGAAATCAAGTTTGATGAGCTTTTAGATGACATACCGACACACAGTGGTTTACGGACGCTTTTTTTTGGAAATAATTCTGTAACTTTTGAACGACTGGAGATATTTGAATGAAATTTGACATGGTGGTAGTCAAGGAGTATTCGAGTTGGTTTTTAAAAGCACTGGTCCATGAAGGGTCGGGAGAGTGATTGATGGACCTTCAAAGTTGGTCACCTCGGGTGTTCGACTTTTTTAAAAATTCGCCATAAATCCATTTATGTATGGATTGAAAAGAAATTTTAAACTTAAGTTGTCCTTGAGAAGATCTACAAAAAATACGAAATGTGTAGGTTATCTCCTTTGGATTTCGAGATATTTGGGTAAAAAGGAATTTTTAGGTTGATTATTTACCTCTTTTTTTAAGCTTTTTTTGATCTGGTGGACGCATGTGAGGACCAAAAATTTTTTAAGAATATTCTTTAAATTTGTAATAAAATTCTGAATAATTTTTGTGCAAGTTAGTTACAGATATCTTCTTTTGTTTAAAAGTTAAAAATATTCAAAGTTGAAACTTACAAAAAATTTCGCTTTTTTTTAGTTTTTCCCCAAAAGATAGCTATATTTTTTCACTAATAAAAAAATATTTTCTTAAGAAACATAAAAAGATTTTTTAAGGTTTTCAAAGAAAACATAATGAGAATGCGTATAAAACAAATTTCTTGCTAATTGGACTTTTGGTCCTCGCACATGCCCTCTCCAAAAAATGGCAATTTGTAAAAAAAAATAGTTTAAACAAAAATTTCTCAAAAGGCAAAGCACCGATTTGAAAAAAATTATAATGTTCATATTTTCCAATATATCTGTTATTGATTAGAAAAGTTTTTTCTGAAACGCGCTGCAAATAGAGACAGTGTTGCCATATTTGTAAAAAAACTCATTTTTTGAAACCCCTTTTTCCCCAGTTGGGAATTGGGGAATTTTTAAGTTAAAATTGGGAATTTTTTTTAGTCTATTGCTTTTAGATCTTATTGGTCTACATTACTACAAAATTTCATTGTAATATCTTTATCCATGTCATTTCCACAGAATATCAAAGATTAAAAATATTTTCCTTAAAAAAGCAGAAAAACAATTTTTTTTTTGTTTTACGATACAAAGTGTAAAAAAAGTAACGCACTTAAAAAAACTTTCACTTAGTGCTAATCTGCTAGTCTTTCCCAATCTACTGATACTAAACATGTATATAAAGCATTAATACCGAGTCTTAAAAAACTCTGAAAACTTTGGCCCCCGTACCATTTTTACACTGTTTATTTAAATATAAGTGATGAATTTGTGCATATAAAATTAATAATCATACTCAAATATTTCACTATAAGATGACAATGATCCTTCGCTAATAAACAAAAATTTTTTAATTTTTTAAAGAAAATATCATGAGGATTTATGAAATATCAAAATGTAAATAATTTGTACTTATATTAAAAGGTGAAATACATTTTATTGAAGTATTTGTAGTTAAAGTTTAAACTTACAGTTTTTATTACATATTTATATAAAAGTAGTTATTTACTTAATTTTTATTTTCAGTAAAATAATCAGTACAATCTATTATATCAAGAACCTCTTCCAGGTGTTCGTTTTTAGAAGTTTTTGTATAACTGCTCCACCATTTCTTTCTTATCGTTGATAGAGCAGGATCAGAAGACAACAAGAGATAATTTATTAGATCCTGATTTTGCGATTTTCTTGAGCATTTTCTGGTATTAAATAGTTGGATATACTTGCAATCTGAATTCCGCGCTTCCTGGGCCTCTTCTGTCAGTTCACCAAGTGGGAGAAGATTTGATGCTTTATATACATGTTTAGTATCATTAGATCGGGAAAGACTAGCAGATTAGCACTAAGTAAAAGTTTTTTTTAAGTGCGTTACTTTTTTTACACTTTGTATCGTAAAACAAAAAAAATTGTTTTTCTGCTTTTTTAAGGAAAATATTTTTAATCTTTGATATTCTGTGGAAATGACATGGATAAAGATATTACAATGAAAGATCTAAAAGCAATAGACTAAAAAAAATTCCCAATTTTAACTTAAAAATTCCCCAATTCCCAACTGGGGAAAAAGGGGTTTCAAAAAATGAGTTTTTTTACAAATATGGCAACACTGTCTCTATTTGCAGCGCGTTTCAGAAAAAACTTTTCTAATCAATAACAGATATATTGGAAAATATGAACATTATAATTTTTTTCAAATCGGTGCTTTGCCTTTTGAGAAATTTTTGTTTAAACTAATATTTTTTTTACAAATTGCCATTTTTTGGAGAGGGCATGTGCGAGGACCAAAAGTCCAATTAGCAAGAAATTTGTTTTATACGCATTCTCATTATGTTTTCTTTTAAAAACTTCAAAAATCTTTTTATGTTTCTTAAGAAAATATTTTTTTATTAGTGAAAAAATATAGCTATCTTTTGGGGAAAAACTAAAAAAAAGCGAAATTTTTTGTAAGTTTCAACTTTGAATATTTTTAACTTTTAAACAAAAGAAGATATCTATAACTAACTTGCACAAAAATTATTCAGAATTTTATTACAAATTTAAAGAATATTCTTAAAAAATTTTTGGTCCTCAGATGCGTCCACCAGATCAAAAAAAGCTTAAAAAAAGAGGTAAAAAATCAACCTAAAAATTCCTTTTTACCCAAACATCTCGAAATCCAAAGGAGATAACCTACACATTTAAGTAATAAAGTCGAACACCCGAGGTGACCAACTTTGAAGGTCCATCAATCACTCTCCCGACCCCTCATGGACCAGTGCTTTTAAAAACCAACTCGAATACTCCTTGACTATCACCATGTCAAATTTCATTCAAATATCTCCAGTCGTTCAAAAGTTACAGAATTATTTCCAAAAAAAAGCGTCCGTAAACCACTGTGCGACATAACTTATATGTATAGGTATTATATGTTAATAGTGTTCTACGAAGTACACTATTAAATTGCAACATATAGTTCCACTTACAACTAAGATATAGCCAAAACTCGAAATTCGATGCTAAATTACAATTTTTTTTTATTTTCTATAAACACCAGGGATATCGCCAAAATTCAAAATTCGATGAGAATTAAAATTCTTTTTAATAACTGTATTTTTCAAAATTACTATGTTTTTCAAAAAACTATGTTTTTTAAAAAAAAGTCATCAAAATCGGTAGATCAGTAACTGAGATATCGCCAAAGCAAAATATGTCGATGTGCACTAATTTGGCATATTTTAGAAAAAAAATTTTAAAAAACAACATTTAAAAAAAAGTCGAATTATACTATTATGCTATTTAATTTCATCAAAATCGTGATATAAACACCTAAATTCGAAACTCGATGAGAATTTAAAAAAATTGTGTTTAAAAACTATAGTTTTCATAAAATAAATTTAATTTTGTCAACAAAACTGTGTTTTTTAATTGAACTGTACATCAAATTTTAGGAAATCATTCAACGCAGCACACTATTATATTTCGTCAAAATCGGTGGATCAACAAGCGAGATATCGCCAAAGCAAAAGATATCAATTGACATATTTTAATTTTTTTTTAACAGTATCTAAAAAAAATGTTGAATTATAAATCAGATTTTAGAAAATACTCCAATACAACATATTTTTAAATTTGATCAAAATCAGTCTATAAACACCAGAGATATCACCAAAATTTAAAATTCCATGAGAATTTAAACAAATTTAAAAAAAAAACTGTGTATTTAAAAAAAAAGTTTTGAATTTCGTCAAAAAACTGTGTTTTAAAAAAAAGTTTTTTGAACTGTATATCAAATTTTAGGAAATCATTCAACGCAGCGCATTATTGAATTTCATCAAAATCGGTAGATCAATAACCGAGATATCGCCAAAGCAAAAGTTGTCGATGTACGCAAATTGACAAATTAAAAAAAAAAAATTAAAAAAACAGTATTTAAAAAAAAAATTTTAATTATATATCAGATTTGAGAAAATACTCCAATGCAACATGCTATTAAATTGTATCAAAATCGGTCTATAAACATTAGAGATATCGCCAAAATTCAAAGTTCGATGAGAATTAAAAAACAAAAAAAAACTTTTAAAACTGTATTTTTTAAAAAAAAATTTAAAATTCGTAATCGAAATTTAGTATTTTAGATTTTAATGAAATAAAATTTCCTAAAATCTGGTGTATAATTCGTCTGGGTACACCTACCAGGAGCTCCACAAACTTGATTTCAACAGACAGACGGACATGGCTAAATCGACTCTGTTGGCGATTCTGAGTCAATCGGTATAATTTTGTGAGATTAATATTTTTAATAATCAATAAACAAACAATTGCAATCTCAACAGAATTCCACGAACATCAGTTTGGAGTCAATTGAGTCACCAAAATAAATTGATCTTTGCAACTACTACCGACATTGAAGCATCAATGGTATGTGGCATGGAAACTACTCTAATCACCATAAAAAATGCAGGAATAATGGAAATTGGTTGCAACTGCGTAATGAAAAACAATTTTGTAATATTAAGAGGACATTTTGAAGCATCGAATAGTGTCCATACCTCCTATGTAAGACTTAAAGATATCAATTCAGTAAGTCGTCAACAGGAAATAGAAAGGCTTTTGGTTAACACTACAACAACTTAATACAAGGTTCGCCTAGAGGAGCTAAAAAATCTACAAAAACAATTGAATGAATTAACTCTAGAACATTTGCCACAACTCATCCACTCAAGAAGTCAACATCCTCATTCAGTTAGCTACACCTCGTTAACTTGTTGCGTTATCATCTTACTTGGTCTGCTAAGTTGGAAGATCCAACAAAACGTCTCAATTCACGGCCAAGCCAGCCGTAAGATCACAGCCACCCACAATAGATGCTGCAGAATCTCCAAATTCATTATTTGAATGCTGTTCAACGCGGTGGAGAATGTTAAGAACATACTTAAATATACATACACATTTTTTATTCTCCATTATCAATACACAAACACATATTCATACATTTATGTAAATTCTTTCTGGTTAAATAAATTTAAGTTCATTAACCAATTGTTCTGTTTAATTACTTACTGCACATTTCTTCTAGTTTTTATGTCGTAATTTTGTTAACTGCAACATTTTACTTGCGTGACTTATTTAAGTTTTGGTTTATTTTGATTCAGCAATTTTTTATTTTACAATTATTGATGTCATAATTATTGATTTGCTAAACATTTTATTATTAGTTAAGTAAAAACTAACAGCCTAATTTATAAACAAACTACAATAGGTTTTAAAGCTACTATAAGTTAAAATTGAATTTATAAAAGGAAAAATATTTTATTAAACTGTTATAACCTATCATAAAATTTGAAATTTTTATTGTGGCCTCTACCCAACTATAAGCATACAATAAAAAGTTTGGTTGCTTAAAAATTTGATAATTGCGACTTTTTTATTTTTAACACATTTGATGGCAAACAAAATGATTTTTTATATAAATTTTAATACATTAATTGAAAAAAGGAATAAGATTTATATATTATTTAATACTATTTATCTGCGATTAAAGAAAAAAGAATTTATGAATGCATTTTTCATTGATCCTTACAACAAATCGATAATTCATTTCTCCTTATTCAAAAATATTTTGATTCTACCTAAAGTAACGCCTTACCATATATACATACATATGTATACTTTCACAGTATATCTTATATTAAATCAGTAGATTGCTTAGCGGCACGATTTTCCAAAATCTTGGAAAAAGTAACCAGATTGGAGTAAATTTTCTTCAAAATGTTTTTTAATTAAAAAATAATTTTTAATAAGAAAAATTAAAAAAGCGAAAATGACCTGGTCCGATTTGAACACTGGCATCAATAAAGATACATTTTTTAATGTAGTTAAAGAAATAAATTTAAAAAAAAATTTTCTTGCTCAATTCTTCACTGAGATTTGAACTCACGACTTACGACTGCTAGGCGGAGACACTACCCACTGAGCTACTTCATATACCGAAATTTTTTCAAAATGTAATTTACTTATATAATTTTTATTTGAACAGCACATTAATGGCTTATTAAACAATAAGTGTATGATAAATATTGTAAGCTTATAAGGTAAAATATAAAATTTTTATAAATTGGACCGTAAATTTATAAAAGAAAAGAAAAAATAAAAATAAGTTAGTCGTTTTAGTGCCAATTCAAATTCATGTGTTTGATGTTTATGATCCGATTTTGATGAAATTTGAAAGCGTGCTTAGCAGGAAGAGTTCCCGAATTATGATGTATAATTTATGTAAGTCCGTTCTCTAGCACCATGGGTTTTTTATTTGTATTTGTTTTAAACAACATTTTTAAAATATGAACTTTTAGTGGACCGATTGTGATGAAATTTGACAGCGTCATTTGCGGAATGATTTCCCAAAATCTGATTACCATGCAGAAAAATCGATTTAACGATATCCGTCTGTCTATCTACCTTTATGTCTGTCCGTATGTCTGTTGAAATCAAGTTTTTGGAGCTCCCGTTTTGTCGATATCTCAATTCTAATAAACCGATTTTGATGAAATTTAATAGCGTTATTCGCGGGACGATTGCCTAAATTCTGATACATAATTTATGTAGGCCTGTGCTCCAAGAGAATGGTTTTTCTTATTTGAGTTTCTTTTACAAACTTTCTAAAATACGTACATTTGGTAATTTACGGTACATATAATTTAGTGTTTAAGCAATGTTTCAGGTGTTTTGATTCAATGGTGGGAAGATATCCAAAAATTTGATAAATGATAAATTTGAGCTCCACAAATCCGATTTCAGCAGACAGACATACTGCATGAATATTACGATAATATTTAAGTATGTTTTATATATCAATCTCACATTAGAGTGCCAGTTATTTTTCAAAGTTGGAATATTTGTGCGAAATAATCCCTTAAAAATTTAAGGTCAATCGAATGGGTGGGAAGCGTGCCCATGGCCAGCCCAAAATTGCAAGAAACTTGTTTTTTTACTTTGATTGTAAAAAAACTTAATTAATACTTTAGATTAAAACAAATTCCATAGTAAAACACATATTTATAATCGATGGCCTGAGTTTCATCAAGATATTATCAAATTTACTTGGTTTTCTTCATATTAGAAAATTTTACTTTTTCCTCTGGTCGGTTTCAAAAATAGTTTTTTGATTTTTTTAAGATTTTGTTCAACAAATATTATAAATTATCGTTTCAGGTTCATACAAGAAATAAATAAGAGAATAAAAGACAGAAAAATGGTGTCGATATCTTGAACCGTTTCGTAATTTTTTGGTCATAATTTGATAATATACGATACTTGCTAAATTGTACCTATATTAAATTTTTATAAAATTAATAATTAATATTTTTGCTCAGTCTGTGGAAAATATATGCGGTAATGTTTTTTAATATTATAAAAGTTTAACATTTTTTTCCCGGGGTCAAAGGTCAAAGTTTTCATACATTTTTCATACCAAAATAGCAGAATATCAAAAAATATATTAACGAATTTTAATCCAAAAGCAAAAAATATTTGTTTTTATAAATATTAAGTATTTTAACCTTAAACGGCAACGCCCAGATTAGTTCGAATTGCTAAACAAGTTAGAGTGCTATGCCGAACCTTAAATACCCTTCACCAATGGTGTTACAAAAGCAAAGAGAAAGAGTTTTTGGTGAATTACAAGTATGTATGTTTCTTAAGACTGATTTAGGTGAGTCCTACAAAAATACTAATATATATATTGATTTTCTGATTTGATTTTCTGTAAGTATGTCTAATACATTTAATTTTTGGGCGATATGTGAATAATACTTTAATAAGTGAATAACCTTGTTATATATTGGGTCTAAAACATTTTGGAGGTAGATTGAAATACAAACAATTTCAGAAATTACAAAACATTGTAACATTTCGCACCTTAAGAGAGGTTGTATTTAAATGCATATATCTTTAAAGTTAGAGAACCGATTAAACTTCTTTAAACTGTATATTAATTATTCAACGCAACACATTACTAAATTTCATCAAAATCGGTAGATCAATAACTGAGATATTTTTCAAAAAAAAAATTAAATTTCGTCAAAAAACTGTGTTTTAAAAAAAAAGTTTTTTGAACTGTATATCAAATTTTAGGAAATCATTCAACGCAGCACACTATTGAATTTCATTAAAATTGGTAGATCAATAACCGAGGTATCGCCAAAGCAAAGGATATCGATGTACACAAATTGACAAATTTAATTTTTTTTTTGACACAGTATTTAAAAAAAAATTTGAATTATATATCAGATTTTAGAAAATACTCCAAGACAACATGCTATTAAATTTTTTCAAAATCGGTCTATAAACACCAGAGATATCGCCAAAATTCAAAATTCGATGAGAATTTTTGTTTTAAAAACTATATTTTTCTAAACAAAGTTTTTCAAAATAAAAAAATTTTGAACTGTACGTCAAATTTTAGGAAATCATTCAACGCAGCACACTATCATCAAAATCGGTAGATCAATAACCGAGATATCGTCAAAGCAAAACATATCGATGTACGCAAATTGACAAATTAATTTTTTTTTTTTTAACAATATTAAAAAAAAAAAATTTTAATTATATATCAGATCTTAGAAAATACTCCAAGGCAACATGGTATTAAATTTTATCAAAATCGATCTATAAACACCAGAGATATATTCAAAATTCCATGAGAATTATTATTATTATTTTTTTTTTTGTTAAACTGTATTTTTCAAAACAAAAAAATTTAATTTCGTCAAAAAACTGTGTTTTAAAGAAAAGAAGTTTTTTGAACTGCATATCAAATTTTAGGAAATCATTTAACGCAGCACACTATTGAATTTCATTAAAATCGGTAGATCAATAACCGAGGTATCGCCAAAGCAAAGGATATCGATGTACACAAATTGACAAATTAATTTTTTTTTTAACAGTCTTTAAAAAAAAATTTAATTATATATCAGATTTTAGAAAATACTCCAAGGCAACATGCTATTAAATTTTATCAAAATCGGTCTATAAACACCAGAGATATCGCCAAAATTCAGAATTCGATGAGAATTTAAAATTTTTTTTTTTAATTTTTTAAAATTCGTCATCGAAGTTAGTGTTTTAGCGATTTCTCTGGTGTTTATGGACCGATTTTAATGAAATTCAACTCTCCTGGCGATTCTGAGTCGATCGGTATAATTTAATAATAATGAAAAAATTACAAACTGAATGACAAACTTATAATACCCTTTCACCTATTGGTGAAGGGTATTAATGTTTAATTCTCACCGAATTTTGAATTTGAGCGATATCTCTGGTGTCTATATGCCGATTTGATGAAATTCTGATATATAATTCGAAATTAAAAAAATATATTGACGCATATTCAGAAATCGTAACTAAAGTCGAAATTAGTTAAACAGATACTAAAAAATAGTTAACAGATAATTACAGATCCTATTCACAAATCGTAACTAACGTAGTAACGGCTGTCAGCTGATAAAAGAAATGCAACCATGTAGATTGGCTTGTAGAGAGGATAAAATGTCAATAATACCGTGATCGATATAAACTGCAATTAAACAAAATACTTTTTAAACTATCAAAAAACAATTTTTGACATGTAAAAAATTTATAGAAATTCACAAAAAGTATTTTTTTTAATTACAGATTTAATAAAAACCAATTTAAAAAAGTCTTCTTCTTCTATTATCCTTGACTCCCAGTGGAGCATAGGGCCTCAACCATTCTGTTATATCGAACTCTATTGCAAGATGTTAGGCATACATCATTCCATGAATAGTTTGCTGCTTGTAACTCCGCTTCAAAATTATTCAATAAATTGTTATCGTCCGAAAACACATCTCTTGTTTATTTTATTTTGTTTTGATGTTTTTTGGACACAAAAAATGGAAAAAATTTTCATAGAAATTGCAGGGTTTCCTTTACGTCCTTACATTTATTATTATGTTGTCGTCTAATAATGTTTGGAAATCTCTTAAAATTGTTTTCATTTCTTTATTTTTTATTTTTGCTTAAAATGTTTTCCTTTTAAATAACACACTGATACATTTTGAGAAAAAAGAAATACACTTTTAAGGAAACCTATATCAAACGATAGGCCTTATTGAGTGTATCAGTTTGTCATTTTTAGAAAATCGAAAGTTTTAGATAAACAAGTAAGAGTGGTATATTCGGCTTTGCCGAATCTTGGATACCCTTCACCAATGGTGTTCCAAAAGTACTTAATGTAATTCGTAGCAATATTTGGTTATACTAGTATTATATGCAAAGAGTCTTTAAAATTAAGAGTCGGAAAACGAAAACCTTTTCGGCGGCGTCATCATCTAGAATAGTTATGCACCCAAAGGTTAGGTTGGTCAGGTGGCTGATGTCTAGGGAAGCTTCACTTGGGTTCTAAAGTGGTCCCTTTGTGAAAGATAATGATTACTAGACTACAAGTAGAGAATGCATATTTAAGCCAGCCAGTAGCTTCGAAATAAAATAGACACATATTTTACGAACATTTAATAAAGTTCGATAGACCAGATAAACCATGCAGAAAAGATGCTTCAAAATGTAGATGCCCTTAGATTTGCAATAGCACATCGATTTGATAAAGTTTAAGTATTCTGACATGCAACCCAAAAACGCTGTGCCCAGTGAGGGTTGTGCACTTTAATTCGTACGAATTATCCAACTAGTAAAAGTTCTTGATTAGTTATGTAAAACTCTGAAGTTAGCGGACTGATATAGGTCAAAGCTTTAACAATGATTGTCAATGTATACAAGCCTTAAAATTATAGGGTATACACTCTTAGTGAAATATATAGCTTTTGAATGGATGGTTATCAGCTTTGTCGGAAAAGTTTACTTATTAATTTGAAGTTAGTTAATTAATTAAAATGAACACTTCATCAATAATATTTGGGATGTATAGTTCTTTCGATCTGTCCGATGGATGTTTGGAAAGTTTTGTTCTAGTTCTTTGTGCAATTTTAATGTGATTTAATTTATCAGCATTAAATCGATTCCCGGTCGGGTTTATATGGGAGATTTCACTAAATGTGAATAGAGCTCGCCCATTTTCAATATCGAACTTTTCAAGAGATCAGAAATACTTTTGTCAAATGTTGTCCCTCTAGAAAGTTTATTTTAGGCGCTATTGTCCTGAATATCAATATTGTACAACGTCTTTATACTAAATGTCATCATCGTATCTATTATAATTTGTCATTAATTAGCTACTAAGATATTGCCTTAGGCGAAGTTATACGGGATCAATTGTCAAACGTGAACGGATTTCTCCCAATTGCAATTAAAAAATTTAAATTTTTGTTGATATGTGAGATACTTACATACATATGTAGGTTTTGAACGGATATCATGTAATTAGCTGCATTTTTGTACTTCCTAGGAAGATTACCTATAATTTGATATATAATACATTCTCAAATGTTATCATAATGTTCAAAAGTCAGACACAAAATTAAGATAAATGCAGTGTGTCTGTCTGCTAAAACCAGATTTGTGGAGCTCCTGAATTGTCCCACTCTGAATTTCGACATTGTCGATCAAAACACCATCGCTTAAACGCTAAATTATATCTACCACAAATTACAGAATGCATCAGGATTTAGATAATCCCTGCGAAGGACGCTATTAAACTTCATCAAAATAAACATCTGAGATATCGACAAAACAGGAGCTCCAAAAACTTGACTACAACAGAAAAAAGGACTGACGGACGGACAAACAAACAGACGGACGGACAAACAAACAGACGGACGGACAAACAAACAGACGGACGGACAAACAAACAGACGGACGGACGGGCAAACAAACAGACGGACGGACGGAGGTCGCGAAATCGATTCTTGTGCCGATTCTGAGTTGATCGGTACAATTTGAATGGTATTCATAATCAGATTTGTGGAGTATATATATCAGATTTTAGAAAATCCTCCCATAAAGAACGATGTCAAATTTCATCACAATCGGTCCATAAACACCTGAGATATCGCTGAAACAATACTTACAAAATGTAAACAAAATTTCTTAGACACGTACTTTGGGCAATTTGCTGTACCTCAAATGTAGTGTTATGGCGATATCTCAATTGATTATGGACCGCTTTTGATAAAATTTAATAACGTGCTTGGCGGGGGAATTTCCTAAAATCTGATATAAAATTTATGTAGGTCCGTGCTAAAGGAGGATGGTTTTTCCTATTTCTGCATTTCATTTTTTCAACAAACATTCTCTAATGCGAACTTTGGGCAATTTGCGATACATCAAATTCAGTGTTTTGGCGATATCTCAGTTGTTTATGGACCGATTTTGATAAAATTTTACAGAGTGCTTTGGCAAACTATTTCCTACAATCTGATATATAACATATTATCACATGTACACCAGGAGTATCTTTTTTCTCTTGTTATTTAAAAGTGTGTTTCAATCAAAAATTTTCAAATTTTCGTCTAATTTTTGGTATTTTTTCGATATTTTCGGTGTTTATAAACCGATTTCAATGAAATTTAATAGCGTTCATTGCGGGAGAACTTCCTAAAATCAGATATATAATTTATGTAAGTCCATCCTCCAGGGGCTTCAGAAACTTGATTTCAACAGACAGACGGACAGACAGACAGACGGACATCGCTTAATCGATTCTCCTCCCGATTCTGAGTCGATCGGTATAATTTTTATGGGGTCTACGATCACTAATAAAAAAATTACAAACGGAATCACAAACTTATAATACCCTTTCACCTATTGGTGAAGGGTATAATAATAATAATAATAATAATAATAATAATAATAATAATAATAATAATAATAACAATAACAATAATAATAATAATAATAATAATAATAATAATAATAATAATAATAATAATAATAATAATAATAATAATAACAATAATAATAATAATAATAATAATAATAATAATAATAATAATAATAATAATAATAATAATAATAATAATAATAATAATAATAATAATAATAATAACAATAATAATAATAATAATAATAATAATAATAATAATAATAATAATAATAATAATAATAATAATAATAATAATAATAAAGTGTATCAAAGAAATTAACTGGAATGCATTAACATCACAGAACTTAAGTGCCGAAGAACTGTTTAACAAAATTTACGAGATTTTTAGCGATATTTATAAAAAATCAAAAAGTGTAAATAAAAAATTAAAAGCTAGGAAACCAAATCCATGGTTAAACGATCATTTAGTAAAATGTTGTGATATACGGGATAAACTTTATATTAAATGGATTAATAATAAAAAAAACAAAATTTATGAAAATGAATATAAAAAATTTAGAAACTTTTTAAACAAAAAACTAATTTTCGCAAAAAACGATTACTATAGAAAAATGTTTATAGAAAATAAAAACAACATACGAAAACTTGTTAATGAGATAACGGGTAAAAACTCAAAAAATATAGACAATACTATAATCAAAAACTTCAAAAACCAAAACATTTTAAACGTAGCAAATGATTTTGCAGAAAACTTCAATAGAAATGTGCAAAAAATACTTCACAACTGCAATATTACAACCTTTAAATATGTAAAAACTACAATACCGAACTCGATGTTCTTATCTTATGCAAATGAGCAAGAAGTTTACAATATTTTAATAAAATTAAATACTAAAAAAGGTGCAGGTATAGATGGAATTCGATCTAAGGATTTAAAAAATAATGCATCACAACTTACTCCAGCTATAACATCATTTATAAATAGATCTATCAACGAATCTTCTATACCCAACATATTAAAAACATCCATTATACGCCCAATTTACAAAAGCGGTACAAAAAACGATTGCAACAATTATAGACCGATATCTATACTGTCGGTAATAGAAAAGGTTCTGGAAGAAATAATAGTGAGGAGATTAAACAATTTTTTAACAAAATACAAAATAATAAACCCTAACCAATATGGTTTCCAAAAGGGAAAAAACATCAACAAACTTCTTGGAAATTTTTCTAACTATATAAATAAATGCCTTAGCGAAAACATCCATTGCTTTGCCTTATTTATTGATTTCAGCAAAGCATTTGATACACTCTCTCACGCAATTCTATTGGACGTTCTTGAAAGAAATGGAATAAGAGGAAACTGTCTTAACTGGTTTAAGAACTATTTAGAGTTAAGAGTGTACCACGTTAAAATCAAAGACGTGTTAAGTACTGAAACTCCCTCAAATTTTGGTGTACCTCAAGGTTCAAAACTCGGTCCTGTGCTTTATATTTTATATGCAAATGAACTGCTCAAGATCCTAAAAGACAGCACTCCATTTGCGTATGCAGATGACACAGCAATTTTAGTTGCTAACAAAAACGTTCAATCTGCAACTATCACCATGCAAAATGAGCTCAATAAAGTTTCAAAATGGTGTCATGATAACGGGTTGATAATTAATGCTTCGAAAACAAAAGTAATGCATCTTAAATCACCACATATGCCCAATTTTCAAATCAATTTAAAATTCCATGACACTAACTGTCTTCACACCGTTAACAATGCAATCAACGTAGATTTATGCTCTACAACTATAGAAATGGTGACATCGTATAAGTATCTTGGAGTACACGTAGATCATAATTTTAAATGGCTTACGCATATTCAATATCTTCAAAAAAAAACTAAGAAGTTCAGCGTATAGTCTTTTTCACCTCAGCAACTGCGCAACGTATCCTGTTCTCAGACAAGCGTATTTTTCTCTTGTTGAGTCCTACCTACGACATGGCATTACAGCATGGGGTAGTTCAAACTACTGCAAAAACCTGCAAAGCACTCAAAATCAAATACTTAAAATTTTAATGAAAAAATATAATTATGGCAGCCACACAGCAACTTTAGCTCCAACAACATAAGTACTAGCGTCAACACAAATTTTACAAACCCAAACTACACATCAGATGTTAATCATCACTTTTACATACATCAAAACAGTATCACACCTGTAAGTAACAACAACAGTAGCAATTTTAACGATTCGCAAAACAACATATATGTATACAACAACACCAGAATCATAAACAACATCAATGAAAACAACTTACAACAAAACAACGTATTAAACTACAACATTGCATCTAATTTGCGTATACTAAATGTCAACAGTATCTTCAAAATCACGCTATTGACTGAATTTTTCAATGATCGCAGATTCCTTCAACCACTAGATCATCCATACAACACAAGAAGTCGCGCTGAAGGAAGATACAAAGTTGAACGCCACCAAAATAATTATGGAAAGAATGTTTTAACAGTTATGCTACCAAACATTTTTAACAAACTTCCAACATCAATAACTCAGATTGATAATCCGTATAAGATGAAAAAATATTTAAAATCTCACTTTATACTTTCCCAATGAAATAATGTATCTTACTATTTTATTATTATATTTGTTATTATTTATAATTATTACATTTTCAATTGATCTCAACCTGCAGACAAGCCAAAGGCTTCGCGGGATTAGAATTAAGATGAAATGTTTATAATATAAAAACTTTCAATAAAAAAAAAATGATTCAATCTTTAAAAAAAAAAAATAATAATAATAATAGTAGTAGAGTCAATCATTGTAAATGAGAATGCAAATCCAAATTCTTACATTTACGTAAATGATCTGCTTACCCAGCAAAGACGTCGCACAGTAGTTCAGAATCGTTTTTCATTGGCAAAAACTCTGTAACTTTTTAACTATTAAAGATTAGTTCTTTTTTTAATCAATAGATAACATCTGTAGCTTTTTCGAGGTTAGGTTTTATTAAGATCAGTACAGTGGTTCTTAAGAAATTTAAGCTTGAAATTCAATTTTCGATGTTTTTCTTTTTTATTTTGTTTCAAATCTGCCAACTCATTTTTGACCCACTTTCTCTTAACCGATTTGTCTCAAATTGGGGCCACAAGTCGACCTTGGATAGCAATTTAATATCTTGTTATCCTTAGGGTGCTCCCTTTCTCGTTGAGGTATTTACAGTATTTTTATTAGGGTGGCCCAAATTTTAATTTATGCTTAATAATACTTACATATTACCTAGTTTTTTTTTTAAATAAGAGTGTAACTTAATTTTTCTTTAAATATATATTTATTTGTAGTCATAAATAGATTGTATATAAATAAAATTTAATATTAATATTGCACTCAAATGTTAAATGCAAATTATAATTATTGTTTATTTGGCTGGAATATTTCTTGTAAATATTGTATATTCTGCTCTGTATTACTGATGTCCTGTAGCAGTGCTTTAACTTCGGCACTTAGGTCCGAAGGATTTACTTTCCATTGACTTCGAATGCTAGAGATGAATGGATTTTGCTAATAATATGTGAAATAAGTCTTCATTTGTAGAACTTCGTGACGTTTTTCTGGTACTATGTTCTCTGTAAAATCTGTAATCCTTATTTCTTTTTTCCTGGGCTTCCTCTGATAAATCTCCAATTGGTAATAAATGGTGCTAAATGACATCTCTCCATGATAAAGAACTTTGTGCACTGTTGCTGACATATTTCTATAATTGTATTTGGATGTATATACAGCAACAGTTTCCTTGGCATAATCACCAAATTTTTTAGCATTAATTTGTTCATTGCACGCTGTGATGGTGACCTTTGCCTATTTTGGAACTTTTGATATATTCTAAATTACTAACATTTTTTCTTGGTTGTTTGTAAATTTAAAGTTGTTCAAAAATTCAAAATTTATATTTTTGGTTGGCTATGATTTTTTAGAATTTGGTATATGAAAATTTTGTCTTACATTTGGAAAAATTTTCTTGAACGAAAAAGTTCATAATTTTAATTTTTGAAAGATATTTAAATAAATTAAATAATTCCATAATTTTTTGAGCAACAATTAACTTTGGATCCTTAACGTTTAGTTTAGGAATTTCTGTGCATTTGAAGAAACATTGGTAAGCTCCATTTATTGGTTATTTTTAAAATATATTTTTTTTTTAAATCAATTTTTTTTATTAGGGAATAAATTTTGTTCATTTTGCATCGTCATCATATTTGCTTACAAGATTCAAGATACATATATATTAAAAAAAAAAATTCTTGGATATCGATTATTGTGGAAGTGATTCTGTGTGTGATAAATCTGGTTACATCTATCATTTGAGTGACCTCAAATAATAATCGAAAATAATATAATTTTATATTACAATTGTGTATATCATATCAGTGAGCTTTTTGTTTCGACAAATTCGTGAGGTCAGGGTAGCCAGTTGGTTCCCTTATAGACCTCAAAACCGCATTAAAATTTCATATCAGTAATATTTTAATAGTTTTGATGAACTATTCTATTAACCAAAAATTTGATTCATCCGAAACTACCAACTATTCCTCTTTAAAAATCTAATTTTTTTTTCAACAATTTAATTTAAATTTATATATTGAGTTATTTTTTTTTTTCTTAATTTAACGTAAATTGAAATCAATTTCATTTAAATATTCAGTTAAATTTGATTTGAATTTGTTTATAAATTTATTTCGGGTCTTTATAAACCTATAATTTATTTGGTCATCCTAATTATATTCGTTAAATTTTCATTCATAAACATAAAATCAAAAAAAAAAAAAAATAATAACAAATGTATTTATATACATTTTAAACAAAATGTAAATTGCTCTCAACATTCGCTCAATATATTAAATCTACTACTGCTGCGCAACATCTGTCAACAGGCCTGGCGACATCGTTGGACGTGAGCAGAGGTAAGTGATTTGTTTTTGATTTTTGTGTGTTAGTTTCGCCATATATTCACTTACTCTCATATTTTAAATTCGCAACATGAATACTTCTAAAAATTAAAACATAGAAAATGTATTTTTTTATATTATTACCTATTTACTTAGCAACATATGTTGCTAAAACCTTTAAGATGTTTTTAGATACTATTGTGTCATTAAGGGGATTCATAATGCGAGTTTAAATTACATTTTACATTTATACAAAATATTACATAAACATAATTATATTTTGGTAATAAAATTTACCACCATAGTTTATCCATTTTTAAATTGAATGAAAATTAAAATCTTCATTATAATTTCTCAACATTTTGTTATTTTTGTTGTAATTTCTTTTTGTTGTTAATTAAACTATAACTTCTAAGTTATAATTTAATAATTAATAGATAAATAGATTTATATTACCCTTATAAATTTTTAATAAAATTTAATTTTTATAATGTTTTAAAAATGAAATTTTGAAATTTATTCCTGATTATTTTTGATTACGAAAGGTGAAGTTGAGAATGGAGGTGCATAAAGTTTATTAGTTTTCATTTCATTTTGTTTAATATTGGGCTGACTAATAAATAATAACCCTTAGTCAGCATGGAGGGCGGGCACGGGCTTTGTATAGCAAATAACACCTTAAGCTATACAATCGGTAACCACTACTTTATTTTTTATTTTCTCTTTGAGCTTCGTATTGGTCATTTTCTGTTTCTTAGCTACCTAAAGTAAAATTTTTTGTGACGGTTCAAATCGTTTAGGAATTTTAGTTTGGGAAAAAATTACACAACCCCCCCATCCGACGAGCACGGCCGATATTAATAGGTAGCATCGTTCCCAAAAGGTATATCAACTCCTTAAAGAATCGTTACAGAGATTTTTGGCGCCCAACGTGGGGCCTCAGCTTCGTAAGTTTCAAACATATATATAGTGCAATCGTTATCTAGATGCTGAGGGCCTCGGAATCCTTATCGTGTGATGACTAACTTAGTTTTTGTTTTTCTCTTGTTTCATATGACTTTTGGTTTGACTATTTGAGTCTGTGGACTTAATTAATTACTAACGGTTTTGGCAATCAATTCCCGGTTCTACATTTAGTCTATCATTAGTTATCAGGGTTTGGGTTCGAGCTAGAGAAGTTTTATTGGATAGTTTCGATAAAATGCTCGCTCGACTCTTTCTCCTCCTCTCTTTCCTCTCTCTATCTCTTTCGTTTGGCTAACTTCTGCTTCTAAATCAGTTTATCTTGTTTGGATTTTCCATTTGTGTGGAGTTAAAGTTATTGGTCGATGATCGATACTTTCCTGCAATGGAGATTCATTCCCTACCTTTCAATCTTTTGTACCCACTAATAGTTTGGATCTTATTCTTTTGGCACTTGTCAAATGATTCCACTATTAGTGAGTCATCTTTATATCTTTAGTTTGTGGTTACTTTGTTTAATTTTTTTTGTTTATTTTGATTTAATTTAGTTTTTCTTTTGTATGCACCCTACCTCATGCTTCACCGAGTAGTTAGAGTGATAATTTTTTTTTTTTTTTTGAATATTTTAACTTATTCTTTTGATCTTGGCTCTGACATTTAACAATAACTACTATTTACTTGTGGAGTTACTTTAATCACTATATAAATAATGCCTATAACTCGGAGTTTGGAAAATATACCTGCTCAGACAGAACAGGAAGCGGCTAATTCAACAATAACCGTAGATGAAGCAGCTGGTGGTGACACACCAAGGCCAACAACTAGGCCATATACTCGGCAACAAGCTCGACGAGTAGCTTCGGAACGTGAGATGGCGGAAGATGGACGTGTCCGAAGAATTGTTGCGGAATCCATGAGTGGATTTCGGGACGGAATCACACACATGATAGAACATAGTTTTCGTAATTTATCAGTATTGAATCAATCACCGGATATACAGAACAGACAACATATTCGAACAGAACCAACGAATAGAAATCAAATGGAAGATGAGCATAGAAGTATAGCTTCAGGACAAGGTAACGACAGACGGGATAGCAACAGACGTAATGACCGAGATTTTAGAGAATTTGATCGAAATTCTGAAAGAGTTCTAAATATCATCAAAAACTGGAGAATTCGCTTTTCTGGTAATTCTGCAGACATTAATGTAGATGAATTTATATATAGGGTTAATACATTAACTAGTGCGAATCTTGCAGGAGACTTTGACATTTTGTGTGAGCATGCTCATATTCTTTTTGAGGATAAAGCTCTGACGTGGTATTGGAGGTACCATAGGACTGCAGACTTCATGGACTGGAAGTATCTTTGCGATGCTTTAAAGAAACAGTACAAAGATTTTACAACAGACTTTGACATTAAAGATGACATACTAAGACGCAAACAGAAACATAACGAGACTTTCGACGAATTATATGACGCTGTTATGGTGCTCTGCGACAGACTTAAGACACCATTCACTGAACATGATCTATGCGAGACATTACAACGGAATTTAAGACCAGAAGTTCGGCATGAAATTTTACACCTCGAAATAAATCGCATAGCTGAATTAAGACGTGCTGTTAGGCGATATGAAAAATTTGTAAATGATTTTTCATCAATACCGAGTAAACGTTCCATCCAAGAATCACATGTGTCGGAAATCGTTGATCAAGTAAACGAACCAGTTGAAAAATTAGAAGATATTGGAAGTGAAGTTTTTCTTGTGATTAAAAACGGTTCATGCTGGAACTGCGATAAAATTGGACACAGTTTCGTAGACTGTGTGGAACCTCGGACAGTTTTTTGTTATGGTTGCGGGGCTAAAAATATTTATAAGCCGAATTGTCCCACTTGTCTATTAAAACAGGGAAACGGGAAGAGGGATGTCCGCACGACAAAGAACGGACATCCGAAAACCCTTTAATTACTTCAACTTCTACCTCGAATTTTCATAATAGAAAGTCATCTATACCTGCTATTACTAATACCACGGATTCTTCTTATACCTCACCGGATACGACCCAAATACCTAATTCGTCCAAAGTTCATCCTCTGCTTCGACCATATCACGTACGTCTTGAAGAATACAATCGTGTGAGAGCTATAATTTTTAATGAGCCTTTAGCCAAGTCAAAGCTAACAAGATCAGCTAGAAGAATTCGCGAATTTTACAATCGTAGAAAATGTTTTAAGACACATATCATTTCTTCTTTGGTCAACAAAGATAATGATAACAGGCCTTACATTCGGTTAAATTTACTCTGTAATAATCGTTTTGCCCTAATGGATAGTGGCGCAAATGTGAATGTGATTGGTGGTGAATTGTGTTCGGAAATAATTAATTCAGGGAATTTCAAACGCAGTTTAGGCAATGTCAAGACAGCTGACGGACAACGACAACAAGTTTTAGGGACTGTGACCTTGGATATAACCTACAGTGGACAAAACAAACAAGTTGACTTTTTACTAATACCGTCAATAACTCAAGACATTATTTGTGGTATGGATTTCTGGACAAAATTTGGTATTCAAATTGTTACCATGAATAATGTCAATGAGATAGTTTCAGATGTGGACTCAGATAAAATACCCTTGACAAAGTCTCAACAGCAACAACTTAACAAAATAGTGAACTATTTTTCGAATTCAGAACGTGACGGTTTGGGATGTACTACGCTTTTGGAACATAACATCGATACCGGTAATAGTCCTCCAATCAAACAAAGATATTATCCAATATCTCCTGCCAGAGAAAAACTTTTATGCGGCGAGATTGACAGGATGCTTGCCCTAGGAGTAATTGAGGAGTGCCCAACTTCGCCTTGGTCATCTCCTGGAGTTTTGGTAGTAAAACCCGGTAAAGTGCGTTTTTGTGTGGACAGCCGAAAATTAAATAATGTGACAATCAAAGACTCGTACCCTATACCGAACATAGAAGGACTTATTTCAAGACTTCCTCCAATTTATTATATTTCCAAAGTGGACCTAAAGGATGCATTTTGGCAAATTAAATTGGACGAAGTTTCCAGACCTAAGACAGATTTTACAATCCCTAATCGGCCCTTGTATCAATTTACAAGAATGCCGTTTGGATTGTGCAACGCACCGCAAACGATGTGCAGACTAATGGACCGTGTCATTCCGTATAATCTTAAACAAAACGTTTTTGTTTACCTGGACGATTTATTAATCATTTCAAAAGACTTTGACGAACATATGACGCACTTGCAGGAGGTAGCCACAAATCTTCGTCGAGCGAATTTAACCATCAACGTAAAGAAAAGTTCCTTTTGTCTGCGAAAAGTTCAGTATCTTGGTTACGTGGTTGGAGAAGGATCATTGCGGGTGGATCCAGATAAGGTTAAAGCCATATCGGAATTCCCAATCCCAAAAACCGTGAGGCAACTTCGCCAGTTTCTAGGCATGGCCGGCTGGTATCGCCGATTTATCGATGAATATGCCACAGTCACATTTCCGCTCACCGAACTTCTATCAAAGCGCAAAACATTCATCTGGACAAAAGATGCTCAAAAATCGTTTGATATCATTAAGGCAAAATTAACTTCTGCTCCAGTATTAGTACATGCAAATTTTGAGAAACCATTCATCGTACAGTGTGATGCTAGTACGTTTGGAATTGGGGCAGTACTAGCACAGGTTGACAACGATGGCAACGAAATAAAGCCCAACGGAACTATTCCATCACCGAACTCGAGTGCTTGGCAGTGATACTAGCTATTAAAAAATTTCGGGCATATATCGAAGGTCACGAATTTAAAGTTATCACAGATCATGCCAGCCTCAAATGGCTTATGAGACAAAAGTACCTTTCGGGTCGATTAGCAAGATGGGCTTTGAAATTACAAGGATTTGACTTTAAGACCAGAAGTTCGGCATGAAATTTTACACCTCGAAATAAATCGCATAGCTGAATTAAGACGTGGTGTTAGGCGATATGAAAAATTTGTAAATGATTTTTCATCAATACCGAGTAAACGTTCCATCCAAAAATCACATGTGTCGGAAATCGTTGATCAAGTAAACGAACCAGTTGAAAAATTAGAAGATATTGGAAGTGAAGTTTTTCTTGTGATTAAAAACGGTTCATGCTGGAACTGCGATAAAATTGGACACAGTTTCGTAGACTGTGTGGAACCTCGGACAGTTTTTTGTTATGGTTGCGGGGCTAAAAATATTTATAAGCCGAATTGTCCCACTTGTCTATTAAAACAGGGAAACGGGAAGAGGGATGTCCGCACGACAAAGAACGGACATCCGAAAACCCTTTAATTACTTCAACTTCTACCTCGAATTTTCATAATAGAAAGTCATCTATACCTGCTATTACTAATACCACGGATTCTTCTTATAACTCACCGGATACGACCCAAATACCTAATTCGTCCAAAGTTCATCCTCTGCTTCGACCATATCACGTACGTCTTGAAGAATACAATCGTGTGAGAGCTAGAATTTTTAATGAGCCTTTAGCCAAGTCAAAGCTAACAAGATCAGCTAGAAGAATTCGCGAATTTTACAATCGTAGAAAATGTTTTAAGACACATATCATTTCTTCTTTGGTCAACAAAGATAATGATAACAGGCCTTACATTCGGTTAAATTTACTCTGTAATAATCGTTTTGCCCTAATGGATAGTGGCGCAAATGTGAATGTGATTGGTGGTGAATTGTGTTCGGAAATAATTAATTCAGGGAATTTCAAACGCAGTTTAGGCAATGTCAAGACAGCTGACGGACAACGACAACAAGTTTTAGGGACTGTGACCTTGGATATAACCTACAGTGGACAAAACAAACAAGTTGACTTTTTACTAATACCGTCAATAACTCAAGACATTATTTGTGGTATGGATTTCTGGACAAAATTTGGTATTCAAATTGTTACCATGAATAATGTCAATGAGATAGTTTCAGATGCGGACTCAGATAAAATACCCTTGACAAAGTCTCAACAGCAACAACTTAACAAAATAGTGAACTATTTTCCGAATTCAGAACGTGACGGTTTGGGATGTACTACGCTTTTGGAACATAACATCGATACCGGTAATAGTCCTCCAATCAAACAAAGATATTATCCAATATCTCCTGCCAGAGAAAAACTTTTATGCGGCGAGATTGACAGGATGCTTGCCCTAGGAGTAATTGAGGAGTGCCCAACTTCGCCTTGGTCATCTCCTGGAGTTTTGGTAGTAAAACCCGGTAAAGTGCGTTTTTGTGTGGACAGCCGAAAATTAAATAATGTGACAATCAAAGACTCGTACCCTATACCGAACATAGAAGGACTTATTTCAAGACTTCCTCCAATTTATTATATTTCCAAAGTGGACCTAAAGGATGCATTTTGGCAAATTAAATTGGACGAAGTTTCCAGACCTAAGACAGATTTTACAATCCCTAATCGGCCCTTGTATCAATTTACAAGAATGCCGTTTGGATTGTGCAACGCACCGCAAACGATGTGCAGACTAATGGACCGTGTCATTCCGTATAATCTTAAACAAAACGTTTTTGTTTACCTGGACGATTTATTAATCATTTCAAAAGACTTTGACGAACATATGACGCACTTGCAGGAGGTAGCCACAAATCTTCGTCGAGCGAATTTAACCATCAACGTAAAGAAAAGTTCCTTTTGTCTGCGAAAAGTTCAGTATCTTGGTTACGTGGTTGGAGAAGGATCATTGCGGGTGGATCCAGATAAGGTTAAAGCCATATCGGAATTCCCAATCCCAAAAACCGTGAGGCAACTTCGCCAGTTTCTAGGCATGGCCGGCTGGTATCGCCGATTTATCGATGAATATGCCACAGTCACATTTCCGCTCACCGAACTTCTATCAAAGCGCAAAACATTCATCTGGACAAAAGATGCTCAAAAATCGTTTGATATCATTAAGGCAAAATTAACTTCTGCTCCAGTATTAGTACATGCAAATTTTGAGAAACCATTCATCGTACAGTGTGATGCTAGTACGTTTGGAATTGGGGCAGTACTAGCACAGGTTGACAACGATGGCAACGAAATAAAGCCCAACGGAACTATTCCATCACCGAACTCGAGTGCTTGGCAGTGATACTAGCTATTAAAAAATTTCGGGCATATATCGAAGGTCACGAATTTAAAGTTATCACAGATCATGCCAGCCTCAAATGGCTTATGAGACAAAAGTACCTTTCGGGTCGATTAGCAAGATGGGCTTTGAAATTACAAGGATTTGACTTTAAGACCAGAAGTTCGGCATGAAATTTTACACCTCGAAATAAATCGCATAGCTGAATTAAGACGTGCTGTTAGGCGATATGAAAAATTTGTAAATGATTTTTCATCAATACCGAGTAAACGTTCCATCCAAAAATCACATGTGTCGGAAATCGTTGATCAAGTAAACGAACCAGTTGAAAAATTAGAAGATATTGGAAGTGAAGTTTTTCTTGTGATTAAAAACGGTTCATGCTGGAACTGCGATAAAATTGAACACAGTTTCGTAGACTGTGTGGAACCTCGGACAGTTTTTTGTTATGGTTGCGGGGCTAAAAATATTTATAAGCCGAATTGTCCCACTTGTCTATTAAAACAGGGAAACGGGAAGAGGGATGTCCGCACGACAAAGAACGGACATCCGAAAACCCTTTAATTACTTCAACTTCTACCTCGAATTTTCATAATAGAAAGTCATCTATACCTGCTATTACTAATACCACGGATTCTTCTTATACCTCACCGGATACGACCCAAATACCTAATTCGTCCAAAGTTCATCCTCTGCTTCGACCATATCACGTACGTCTTGAAGAATACAATCGTGTGAGAGCTAGAATTTTTAATGAGCCTTTAGCCAAGTCAAAGCTAACAAGATCAGCTAGAAGAATTCGCGAATTTTACAATCGTAGAAAATGTTTTAAGACACATATCATTTCTTCTTTGGTCAACAAAGATAATGATAACAGGCCTTACATTCGGTTAAATTTACTCTGTAATAATCGTTTTGCCCTAATGGATAGTGGCGCAAATGTGAATGTGATTGGTGGTGAATTGTGTTCGGAAATAATTAATTCAGGGAATTTCAAACGCAGTTTAGGCAATGTCAAGACAGCTGACGGACAACGACAACAAGTTTTAGGGACTGTGACCTTGGATATAACCTACAGTGGACAAAACAAACAAGTTGACTTTTTACTAATACCGTCAATAACTCAAGACATTATTTGTGGTATGGATTTCTGGACAAAATTTGGTATTCAAATTGTTACCATGAATAATGTCAATGAGATAGTTTCAGATGCGGACTCAGATAAAATACCCTTGACAAAGTCTCAACAGCAACAACTTAACAAAATAGTGAACTATTTTCCGAATTCAGAACGTGACGGTTTGGGATGTACTACGCTTTTGGAACATAACATCGATACCGGTAATAGTCCTCCAATCAAACAAAGATATTATCCAATATCTCCTGCCAGAGAAAAACTTTTATGCGGCGAGATTGACAGGATGCTTGCCCTAGGAGTAATTGAGGAGTGCCCAACTTCGCCTTGGTCATCTCCTGGAGTTTTGGTAGTAAAACCCGGTAAAGTGCGTTTTTGTGTGGACAGCCGAAAATTAAATAATGTGACAATCAAAGACTCGTACCCTATACCGAACATAGAAGGACTTATTTCAAGACTTCCTCCAATTTATTATATTTCCAAAGTGGACCTAAAGGATGCATTTTGGCAAATTAAATTGGACGAAGTTTCCAGACCTAAGACAGATTTTACAATCCCTAATCGGCCCTTGTATCAATTTACAAGAATGCCGTTTGGATTGTGCAACGCACCGCAAACGATGTGCAGACTAATGGACCGTGTCATTCCGTATAATCTTAAACAAAACGTTTTTGTTTACCTGGACGATTTATTAATCATTTCAAAAGACTTTGACGAACATATGACGCACTTGCAGGAGGTAGCCACAAATCTTCGTCGAGCGAATTTAACCATCAACGTAAAGAAAAGTTCCTTTTGTCTGCGAAAAGTTCAGTATCTTGGTTACGTGGTTGGAGAAGGATCATTGCGGGTGGATCCAGATAAGGTTAAAGCCATATCGGAATTCCCAATCCCAAAAACCGTGAGGCAACTTCGCCAGTTTCTAGGCATGGCCGGCTGGTATCGCCGATTTATCGATGAATATGCCACAGTCACATTTCCGCTCACCGAACTTCTATCAAAGCGCAAAACATTCATCTGGACAAAAGATGCTCAAAAATCGTTTGATATCATTAAGGCAAAATTAACTTCTGCTCCAGTATTAGTACATGCAAATTTTGAGAAACCATTCATCGTACAGTGTGATGCTAGTACGTTTGGAATTGGGGCAGTACTAGCACAGGTTGACAACGATGGCAACGAAATAAAGCCCAACGGAACTATTCCATCACCGAACTCGAGTGCTTGGCAGTGATACTAGCTATTAAAAAATTTCGGGCATATATCGAAGGTCACGAATTTAAAGTTATCACAGATCATGCCAGCCTCAAATGGCTTATGAGACAAAAGTACCTTTCGGGTCGATTAGCAAGATGGGCTTTGAAATTACAAGAATTTGACTTTAAGACCAGAAGTTCGGCATGAAATTTTACACCTCGAAATAAATCGCATAGCTGAATTAAGACGTGCTGTTAGGCGATATGAAAAATTTGTAAATGATTTTTCATCAATACCGAGTAAACGTTCCATCCAAAAATCACATGTGTCGGAAATCGTTGATCAAGTAAACGAACCAGTTGAAAAATTAGAAGATATTGGAAGTGAAGTTTTTCTTGTGATTAAAAACGGTTCATGCTGGAACTGCGATAAAATTGGACACAGTTTCGTAGACTGTGTGGAACCTCGGACAGTTTTTTGTTATGGTTGCGGGGCTAAAAATATTTATAAGCCGAATTGTCCCACTTGTCTATTAAAACAGGGAAACGGGAAGAGGGATGTCCGCACGACAAAGAACGGACATCCGAAAACCCTTTAATTACTTCAACTTCTACCTCGAATTTTCATAATAGAAAGTCATCTATACCTGCTATTACTAATACCACGGATTCTTCTTATACCTCACCGGATACGACCCAAATACCTAATTCGTCCAAAGTTCATCCTCTGCTTCGACCATATCACATACGTCTTGAAGAATACAATCGTGTGAGAGCTAGAATTTTTAATGAGCCTTTAGCCAAGTCAAAGCTAACAAGATCAGCTAGAAGAATTCGCGAATTTTACAATCGTAGAAAATGTTTTAAGACACATATCATTTCTTCTTTGGTCAACAAAGATAATGATAACAGGCCTTACATTCGGTTAAATTTACTCTGTAATAATCGTTTTGCCCTAATGGAAAGTGGCGCAAATGTGAATGTGATTGGTGGTGAATTGTGTTCGGAAATAATTAATTCAGGGAATTTCAAACGCAGTTTAGGCAATGTCAAGACAGCTGACGGACAACGACAACAAGTTTTAGGGACTGTGACCTTGGATATAACCTACAGTGGACAAAACAAACAAGTTGACTTTTTACTAATACCGTCAATAACTCAAGACATTATTTGTGGTATGGATTTCTGGACAAAATTTGGTATTCAAATTGTTACCATGAATAATGTCAATGAGATAGTTTCAGATGCGGACTCAGATAAAATACCCTTGACAAAGTCTCAACAGCAACAACTTAACAAAATAGTGAACTATTTTCCGAATTCAGAACGTGACGGTTTGGGATGTACTACGCTTTTGGAACATAACATCGATACCGGTAATAGTCCTCCAATCAAACAAAGATATTATCCAATATCTCCTGCCAGAGAAAAACTTTTATGCGGCGAGATTGACAGGATGCTTGCCCTAGGAGTAATTGAGGAGTGCCCAACTTCGCCTTGGTCATCTCCTGGAGTTTTGGTAGTAAAAGCCGGTAAAGTGCGTTTTTGTGTGGACAGCCGAAAATTAAATAATGTGACAATCAAAGACTCGTACCCTATACCGAACATAGAAGGACTTATTTCAAGACTTCCTCCAATTTATTATATTTCCAAAGTGGACCTAAAGGATGCATTTTGGCAAATTAAATTGGACGAAGTTTCCAGGCCTAAGACAGATTTTACAATCCCTAATCGGCCCTTGTATCAATTTACAAGAATGCCGTTTGGATTGTGCAACGCACCGCAAACGATGTGCAGACTAATGGACCGTGTCATTCCGTATAATCTTAAACAAAACGTTTTTGTTTACCTGGACGATTTATTAATCATTTCAAAAGACTTTGACGAACATATGACGCACTTGCAGGAGGTAGCCACAAATCTTCGTCGAGCGAATTTAACCATCAACGTAAAGAAAAGTTCCTTTTGTCTGCGAAAAGTTCAGTATCTTGGTTACGTGGTTGGAGAAGGATCATTGCGGGTGGATCCAGATAAGGTTAAAGCCATATCGGAATTCCCAATCCCAAAAACCGTGAGGCAACTTCGCCAGTTTCTAGGCATGGCCGGCTGGTATCGCCGATTTATCGATGAATATGCCACAGTCACATTTCCGCTCACCGAACTTCTATCAAAGCGCAAAACATTCATCTGGACAAAAGATGCTCAAAAATCGTTTGATATCATTAAGGCAAAATTAACTTCTGCTCCAGTATTAGTACATGCAAATTTTGAGAAACCATGCATCGTACAGTGTGATGCTAGTACGTTTGGAATTGGGGCAGTACTAGCACAGGTTGACAACGATGGCAACGAAATAAAGCCCAACGGAACTATTCCATCACCGAACTCGAGTGCTTGGCAGTGATACTAGCTATTAAAAAATTTCGGGCATATATCGAAGGTCACGAATTTAAAGTTATCACAGATCATGCCAGCCTCAAATGGCTTATGAGACAAAAGTACCTTTCGGGTCGATTAGCAAGATGGGCTTTGAAATTACAAGGATTTGACTTTACGATAGAACACAGAAAGGGTAGTGATAATGTGGTACCAGACGCGTTGTCACGTGCTTTTGATGATAGTGATATTTCAACGATAGATATTGAAACTATACCATCCATTGACTTGGACTCTCTTGCTTTTGACAGCCCAGAATACTGCCGTTTGCGAGAGGAATTCTCAAAGTCGGAGTTTCCGGATTATCGGGTGGTACGTAAATATATATATAAGAGGACAGGCTTTAGTTCAGACAACGTTGATGAGTTTGACATATGGAAGTTGGTGGTACCTGATGAACTTCGTAAGGATGTTATGTATGCAGCTCATGACATACCAAATGCAGGGCATGGAGGTATCGCTAAAACTATCCATAGGATCAGACAATTCTTTTTCTGGCCTGGATTGGTGACTGATGTCAAAAACTATGTTTTAAATTGCGATCTTTGCAAGACTTCGACAGCACCCACATCGTCCCTCAAACCACCAATGGGAGAAATGGTACAAACCGAAAGACCATTTCAGCGTCTGTATATGGACCTAATTGGTCCATTTCCGCGATCCAAGGCTGGCAACATTGGAGTATTTATAATTCTAGATCATTATTCAAAATTTACATTTTTAAAGCCATTGAAGAAATTCGTTACGAAACAATTAGTCAATTATCTTCAAAATTAAATCTTTCTGTGCTTTGGTGTTCCAGAAACAATAGTTACGGATAACGGAAGTCAGTTCAAGGCTAATGATTTTAAGAAGATGGTTGATAAGCTCGGAATCCAGCATCAGTTTACTGCAGTACACAGCCCTCAATCCAATGCGAGCGAGAGAGTTAACCGCTCCATCAATGAAGCTCTCCGTGCATATATTAGAAATGACCAAAGAGAATGGGACCAATACCTTCCCAGTGTTAACTCCGCAATAAGAAGCAGCGTTCATCAGACTACCGGACGGACCCCTTACCAATTGGTATTCGGACAGACGATGATTACTCATGGACAGGACTACAAAATTTTACGTAATCTAAAACTTTTAGCCGAGACCGACACCGAACTTGAAAGACAGGACCAATTTACAATTTTACGTGATTCTATACGAACAAAAATAAAAGACGCATATGAACGTAATGTTAAGTCATATAATTTAAGATCTCGCAAACGAGAGTTCAATATTGGTCAAATAGTTTTTCGTCGTAATTTCGTACAGAGCTCATCGATTGACAAATTTATTGCAAAACTTGCTCCAACTGGAATTAAAGCTGTTGTCAAAAAGAGAATAGGAAATGTAAATTATGAATTAGAAGATGTAACTGGAACTCACACTGGAGTCTACCACATAAAAGATATTTGGACATAGTTTTACACATGTCACCTTTTTCAGATTTAATTCCGCAGTGACCTTGGAATTTAATCTGCTTTGTGATGGTGACCTTTGCCTATTTTGGAACTTTTGATATCTTCTAAATTACTAACATTTTTTCTTGGTTGTTTGTAAATTTAAAGTTGTTCAAAAATTCAAAATTTATATTTTTGGTTGGCTATGATTTTTTAGAATTTGGTATATGAAAATTTTGTCTTACATTTGGAAAAATTTTCTTGAACGAAAAAGTTCATAATTTTAATTTTTGAAAGATATTTAAATAAATTAAATAATTCCATAATTTTTTGAGCAACAATTAACTTTGGATCCTTAACGTTTAGTTTAGGAATTTCTGTGCATTTGAAGAAACATTGGTAAGCTCCATTTATTGGTTATTTTTAAAATATATTTTTTTTTTAAATCAATTTTTTTTATTAGGGAATAAATTTTGTTCATTTTGCATCGTCATCATATTTGCTTACAAGATTCAAGATACATATATATTAAAAAAAAAAATTCTTGGATATCGATTATTGTGGAAGTGATTCTGTGTGTGATAAATCTGGTTACATCTATCATTTGAGTGACCTCAAATAATAATCGAAAATAATATAATTTTATATTACAATTGTGTATATCATATCAGTGAGCTTTTTGTTTCGACAACTTCGTGAGGTCAGGGTAGCCAGTTGGTTCCCTTATAGACCTCAAAACCGCATTAAAATTTCATATCAGTAATATTTTAATAGTTTTGATGAACTATTCTATTAACCAAAAATTTGATTCATCCGAAACTACCAACTATTCCTCTTTAAAAATCTAATTTTTTTTTCAACAATTTAATTTAAATTTATATATTGAGTTATTTTTTTTTTCTTAATTTAACGTAAATTGAAATTAATTTCATTTAAATATTCAGTTAAATTTGATTTGAATTTGTTTATAAATTTATTTCGGGTCTTTATAAACCTATAATTTATTTGGTCATCCTAATTATATTCGTTAAATTTTCATTCATAAACATAATATACACTCACACTCAAATACTATTTCATTTCATTTTCTAAACACACTCATAACAACATAACTTTCCAAACGGGACACTCTAACATTTAGAAATACTAAATAAAAACATTTAAATCACTACTAGATACATTTTGAAATCAAATCAAAAAAAAAAAAAAAATAATAATAACAAATGTATTTATATACATTTTAAACAAAATGTAAATTGCTCTCAACATTCGCTCAATATATTAAATCTACTACTGCTGCGCAACATCTGTCAACAGGCCTGGCGACATCGTTGGACGTGAGCAGAGGTAAGTGATTTGTTTTTGATTTTTGTGTGTTAGTTTCGCCATATATTCACTTACTCTCATATTTTAAATTCGCAACATGAATACTTCTAAAAATTAAAACATAGAAAATGTATTTTTTTATATTATTACCTATTTACTTAGCAACATATGTTGCTAAAACCTTTAAGATGTTTTTAGATACTATTGTGTCATTAAGGGGATTCATAATGCGAGTTTAAATTACATTTTACATTTATACAAAATATTACATAAACATAATTATATTTTGGTAATAAAATTTACCACCATAGTTTATCCATTTTTAAATTGAATGAAAATTAAAATCTTCATTATAATTTCTCAACATTTTGTTATTTTTGTTGTAATTTCTTTTTGTTGTTAATTAAACTATAACTTCTAAGTTATAATTTAATAATTAATAGATAAATAGATTTATATTACCCTTATAAATTTTTAATAAAATTTAATTTTTATAATGTTTTAAAAATGAAATTTTGAAATTTATTCCTGATTATTTTTGATTACGAAAGGTGAAGTTGAGAATGGAGGTGCATAAAGTTTATTAGTTTTCATTTCATTTTGTTTAATATTGGGCTGACTAATAAATAATAACCCTTAGTCAGCATGGAGGGCGGGCACGGGCTTTGTATAGCAAATAACACCTTAAGCTATACAATCGGTAACCACTACTTTACTTTTTATTTTCTCTTTGAGCTTCGTATTGGTCATTTTCTGTTTCTTAGCTACCTAAAGTAAAATTTTTTGTGACGGTTCAAATCGTTTAGGAATTTTAGTTTGGGAAAAAATTACACAACCCCCCCATCCGACGAGCACGGCCGATATTAATAGGTAGCATCGTTCCCAAAAGGTATATCAACTCCTTAAAGAATCGTTACAACGCAAGTACTTCAGTAATTTTTTTAAATCTTGAAATAAGATCTATATCAACACCTGTTATATCAGATGTAGTTTCGGGATCCAAAAAGAATCTTCTTGCGGTATTGCCATCGTTTGTATTGCCTGATCCTTGTTTTGGTTGATCTATAATTAACCCGTGTTTGAGAAATGCATCATGAACTTGTTTCATTTTCAATTTTCTTTTCTCTTTGTTGGTGTCATTATTTCTTACTGATCCTGAAGAACCGAAGTCCAAATCATAGCTAATTTTCAGTATGTGTTCCATAAATCTTATTCTCGTATGTAGCGGTGATAATCCAAATTCAAATGCATCAATACTATCTAGTGACTTTGTAGGTTCTTGGTTTAACTGACTTGATGTTGCTTTACATATAATACAGCTGGACGAAGCTTTTGTATCAGTCAAAGCCTGGGCAGTTTTTCCGTCTATCATTGAAAGTATTAATTGATAATTCAATTTAATAGTATGTTCATCTATCTCTAACTCTAATGGCTTTAGTGTTGAAATTTGAGCTCTGATGTCACTTATTTCATTCTTAATGGTAATAGTTTCCTTTTTAAATTCTAATTTTATTGGTCTGCAGTACTTCGTGGACGATAGAGTATGATTTTTCCAAATTAAATTTGTTTGCATTGTGCTGGACGAAGGTTCAGAGTCTTCTAAGTTCTTTATTAATCGCAATGGCACAAATGACACCATGAACATATCTGTGTCAGAAATATCTTCACATAAAAATTGTTTATATTGTTTTTGTCCTGAAGATCCATCGCATCCCCATTTACAAAAAAGAGTTAAATTGCAGTTTCCATGTTTTTTTTTTCAATTTTTAGCAGGTAATTGAAACATCTGTGCAAAATGCAATATTTTCAAAATTCTTTCAAAAATTTCCTAAAAATTCAGGAAGTTTTTTTTTTAAGATACCAATCATTTGAATAAAAATTTAAACCACTAATAACTTTCCTCTTATTGAAATATCTATCTGCAATTTGTATTTATGACAGTGAATGATTTCTAAAGTAAATTTACTAGCAATTTTGATAGAATTTTGCTTGTAAAAATGTTGAGTATTTTCATTAAAATAAAAAAGTGTTCTAGGGGCGGGTCCGGGCGGCTGCAAAAGTATATATAGGCTTAAAGGGAACACTCTTGGCTTTCTTTGGGTGGTTTCGATTTTTGTTTCCATTTTTCCCTTTAAAAGTTATACACTACTAAACTTGAAATTTTATGAGTATATGGTGATTTTAAATTTATTACATAACACCTTAACTACAAATTATACAGGGTGCGCAAATACCATTTGTTAAAACCAACAGTCCACCCAACATAACAAAAAAAAACCGCAGCCCATTAGCATTAATAAATAGTTTTCAAGAAATCGTAATTAATATGAGATCAAAAATTTTTCTTTCATTTCTAAATTAACTAAAATTATTTGTCTTTAGCAACATGCCACGCCCACTACAGCGAATATATTGACCAAATTTTTTGGCCACCTTAGTTTTGATATGTTTTCTTTCTGATGGTATAAAAATTTTAAAAATCTATGTCAACAAAAAATATAGGTTTTGGCCAATGAAATTTGATTCTGAACCACCGTGCGTCGTCTGTTTTGGCAAGCAAAAACAAAGGTCAGAGAGACGAACTGGAAATTTGTGTGGGTAAGAGATGGTAATATCTACGTAAAGAAAAATGAAATTTCAAACCCTATTCTCATAAACAATGCCTTAGATATTGAGTTGATTACATTAGCAATTTAAACCTCTTTTTTCAATTTCTCTTCAAATAAAAATAAACAAAAAATGAACCAAAAACAAAACCAAATGCTTAACAGCTTTAATGAAATACAACAAACTTTTCTAAGTTATCCCACATCCATCATCTATATAAATATTCGTTCTCTTCGCCTGCACTTTACACCATTTCTAGCTACAATTAATACTATTTTAAACAAAATTAACTTTATAATACTTGTTGAAACCAACATCACAGATGATGAAAATAATTTATACAACATCTACGGCTTCGATTCTATTTTTCTAAACAGAGAAGGAAGAGGAGGAGGTATAGCCGTATATGCAAGAGAAAATTTTATTTTCAACCAATCTTTATTACAAACGTTCTCTTTTGAAGCAATTCAAATAAATGTAAACCACAACAAAAAAACTTTCTGTGTTCTCTCAATATATCGCCCGCCAAATAAAAATATAAACTAGTTTATAAAAGAACTTGATACAACAATAAATAACATTAATAAGAAGCAAGATGTAATTATAATTGGTGACATGAATATTAATATTACCGCGCCAAGCTTAATAGCAACAAAATATTTGAAAATGATTTCGTCCAACGGCTTACAATGTATTATTAACGAGAGCACAAGAGAAAATGAGAAAACAAGTACTTGCATTGATCATATACACACAAGAATTAAAAACTCAACAACAACAAAAACATATGCAGCAGTGATAAAAACAAACATATCAGACCATTATTCCTTATATTTTACTGTTTACGAAGAAAAGGAAAAAGAATATATTAAAAATCAGTGTGTTGAAACCTTAGCTTCTGTGGGGGCCATCGTTAATAATAAAAATGTAAACAAGTGTATCAAAGAAATTAACTGGAATGCATTAACATCACAGAACTTTAGTGCCGAAGAAATGTTTAACAAAATTTACGAGATTTTTAGCGATATTTATAAAAAATCAAAAAGTGTAAATAAAAAATTAAAAGCTAGAAAACCAAATCCATGGTTAAACGATCATTTAGTAAAATGTTGTGATATACGGGATAAACTTTATATTAAATGGATTAATAATAAAAAAAAACAAAATTTATGAAAATGAATATAAAAAATTTAGAAACTTTTTAAACAAAAAACTAATTTTCGCAAAAAACGATTACTATAGAAAAATGTTTATAGAAAACAAAAACAACATACGAAAAACGTGGCAACTTGTTAATGAGATAACGGGTAAAAACTCAAAAACTATAGACAATACTATAATCAAAAACTTTAAAACCCAAAACATTTTAAACATAGCAAATGATTTTGCAGAAAACTTCAATAGAAATGCGCAAATATTACAACCTTTAAATATGTAAAAACTACAATACCGAACTCGATGTTCTTATCTTATGCAAATGAGCAAGAAGTTTACCATATTTTAATAAAATTAAATACTAAAAAAGGTGCAAGTATAGATGGAATTCGATCTAAGGATTTAAAAAACAATGCATCACAACTTACTCCTGCTATAACATCATTTATAAACAGATCTATCAACGAACCTTCTATACCCAACATATTAAAAACATCCATTATACGCCCAATTTACAAAAGCGGTGCAAAAAACGATTGCAACAATTATAGACCGATATCTATACTGTCGGTAATAGAAAAGGTTCTGGAAGAAATAATAGTGAGGAGATTAAACAATTTTTTAACAAAATACAAAATAATAAACCCTAACCAATATGGTTTCCAAAAGGGAAAAAATATCAACAAACTTCTTGGAAATTTTTCTAACTACATAAATAAATGCCTTAGCGAAAACATCCATTGCTTAGCCTTATTTATTGATTTCAGCAAAGCATTTGATACACTCTCTCACGCAAATCTATTGGACGTTCTTGAAAGAAATGGAATAAGAGGAAACTGTCTTAACTGGTTTAAGAACTATTTAGAGTTAAGAGCGTACCACGTTAAAATCAAAGACGTGTTAAGTACTGAAACTCCCTCAAATTTTGGTGTACCTCAAGGTTCAAAACTCGGTCCTGTGCTTTATATTTTATATGCAAACGAACTGCTCAAGATCCTAAAAGACAGCACACCATTTGCGTATGCAGATGACACAGCAATTTTAGTTGCTAACAAAAACGTTCAATTCGCAACTATCAGCATGCAAAATGAGCTCAAAAAGTAATGCATCTTAAATCACCACATATGCCCAATTTTCAATTCAATTTAAAATTCCATGACACTAACTGTCTTCACACCGTTAGCAATGCAATCAACGTAGATTTATGCTCTACAACTATAGAAATGGTGACATCGTATAAGTATCTTGGAGTACACGTAGATCATAATTTTAAATGGCTTACGCATATTCAATATCTTCAAAAAAAACTAAGAAGTTCAGCGTATAATCTTTTTCACCTCAGCAACTGCGCAACGTATCCTGTTCTCAGACAAGCGTATTTTTCTCTTGTTGAGTCCTACCTACGACATGGCATTACAGCATGGGGTAGTTCAAACTACTGCAAAAACCAGCAAAGCACTCAAAATCAAATACTTAAAATTTTAATGAAAAAATATAATTATGGCAGCCACAATGCAAACAACAACAGCATCTTTAGCTCCAACAACATAAGTACTAGCGTCAACACAAATTTTACAAACCCAAACTACACATCAGATGTTAATCATCACTTTTACATACATCAAAACAGTATCACACCTGTAAGTAACAACAACAGTAGCATTTTCAACGATTCGCAAAACAACATATATGTATACAACAACACCAGAATCATAAACAACATCAATGAAAACAACTTACAACAAAACAACGTATTAAACAACAGCATTGCATCTAATTTGCATATACTAAATGTCAACAGTATCTTCAAAATCACGCTATTGACTGAATTTTTCAATGATCGCAGATTCCTTCAACCACTAGATCATCCATACAACACAAGAAGTCGCGTTGAAGGAAGATACAAAGTTGAACGCCACCAAAATAATTATGGAAAGAATGTTTTAACAGTTATGCTACCAAACATTTTTAACAAACTTCCAACATCAATAACTCAGATTGATAATCCGTATAAGAAGAAAAAATATTTAAAATCCCACTTTATACTTTCCCAATGAAATAATTAGCCAATTCACTATGTCTACTAAAGTGCTAAATCTTAAAGTGCTATTTAGGGTCAAATAGCACTACTATGAACACCTGTCGTATATTAACCATTGTATATTTTGAAAGACGTCATACTACTACACAGAAAAAGAAAAACAACAAGAACTTACCACATTGTCAGATTCCATTTCCAAATTTGTATTATGTATTTGATTTCGATTTTTTTGTTAAAAAAAATCGTAATTGTTTTTGTTTTAATTTTGGTGCGAAATTATCTGTCAACAGAAAAAATTTGATAAGATCAATCATGCCAATTTTTTCAAACAAAAAACGCTGAAATATGAGCGTGGCATCACTGAATTAAATAGCACGGTGAGTAAACATAGGTTTCAAAGTGATATTGTCATATAATATTTTTTAATGGGAAATACCAACAAAATTTTTATGACAGTCATAAATATTTATGACAATAGGACAATAGCATACAATAGCAGAGACTGTGAATTGGCTAAATGTATATTACTATTTTATATTATATCTATTATTATTTAGAATTATTACATTTTCAATTGATCTCAACCTCCAGCAGACAAGCCAAAGGCTTCGCGGGATTAGAATTAAGATGAAATGTTTATAATATAAAAACTTTCAATAAAATTAAATTAAATAAAAAAAAAATAATAATAATAATTATAATAACAATAATAATACTAGCAATTACAATAATAGAAATAGATAAAGATATGACAATAATCGTGGCAATCGACACTATGTACAGGCAACAAACTCAAATGGAAATACTTCGGAAAACTCCGAGGACCCCCAGGATCAACCCAGTGAATCGCAAAGTGTATAACTTAAACGTCAACTTATGTTTATCTATACAAATTTATACAGACATTTTAAACACCACAATAACTAGTCAACACAGGCATTTCGTTAGTAAAGCTAATGGATCTTGACTTAAATCATAAAACAATAACAATTAGCGGAATAGGAAATGGTAAAATACAATCACTAGGAACAGTATTCCTAGAAATGAAAATAAAAAAATTTTATAGTGCCACATTATTTCCAAGTAGTCGAAAACAATTTTCCAGTACCATGTGACGGAATAATAGGTATGGACTTTATTAAGAGGTACAATTGCATATTGGATTTTATTGATGAACATGAATATTTTATCCTACGATCGTCTAATTTGACACATAGTATATCTATACCATTAACTGATAACCAAAACGAAATTTCTTTACCGCCAAGGTCGGAGGTAATTCGGAAATTTAATTTTGTAAATAAAGATGATATAATAATACCAAACCAAGAAATTTCACCAGGTGTTTTTATTCCAAATATGTTAGTAAAATCAAAAAATGCATTTATTCGCTTTTTAAATACTACCAATAATATTGTTATAGTTAAACAAGATAACATACAAACCGATCAGAAATATGATTACCAGATAATCACACAAAATTAAAAAAAAAAATACAGACAGATTTTTTAAGTAATAAACTTACGAATGAAAAATTTCCCAGATCAATTCATGGCGACGTTAATTAAACTTTGTATAGAATATTGCGATATTTTTGGATTGGAGACAAAAGCAATATCAACTAATAATATCTACGAACAAAAGCTGAGGTTAAAAGATACACAAACTACCGTATACCAAATTCACATAAAGATGAAATTAACAGTCAAGTTAAAACCAGAGACCGAATATTAATACTTTTAAAACAATATTTCCTTATTTTAATCCAAACAAAAACAATCATTGAAGTTTAAAAAATAATAAAAATCCCTAAAGATTTTTAAATGTTCGAAAAATTTTGTATCTAATAATATCTACGAACAAAAGCTGAGGTTAAAAGATACACAAACTACCGTATACCAAATTCACATAAAGATGAAATTAACAGTCAAGTTAAAACCAGAGACCGAATATTAATACTTTTAAAACAATATTTCCTTATTTTAATCCATACAAAAACAATCATTGAAGTTTAAAAAATAATAAAAATCCCTAAAGATTTTTAAATGTTCGAAAAATTTTGTATCGTTTTTCAATCCGATGAAAATAAAAAAATCGTTTGGGATATTTATAAGTTCAAAATAATTTTCATCTTTTTTCATCCGATGGAAAAAAAATTTTGATAGAAAATATTCAAATTTTATTTCTGTATTTTTCCTCGTTTCATTCATCATAATGTTCTTGCATAAATTAGGCAACTCCAAAATCCTTGCGCCAGCTGCCGTAGCAGGGGAATTTCTCGCATGATTACCACTTGGAGTAGTATATTCTGTAATGTTGTTTATTTCCATGCTTACAACATCGTGAGTGCTAAGACGATGGGTGATGGGTCCAAAGACACAAGCCACGTTTGTATAGTGATCCGAGACTGACGCCCGCTTGCAGCCGCAACTAACGTGTTGAACTGCATTTTCGTACTTTACCAAGTACAATTATCATAGACCCTTATACCATATACGTAGGAATAGCTCTAAGATAACTCCCTTTTATATTAGCCCTGACCTAGAATCCCACACGGGTTGTTTACCGCATCTAAAACTAGGTTGCTCAGGTTTCCAGGATGTGCCATGAGAAGGTAAGAGTGGGAATTGGATACAGTTCGTACCTGGTAGCTAGAGACGCCAGGCAATTGCTGCATCCTCCCAAGCCCTATGCTCCACTGGGAGTCAAGGATGACAGAAGAAGAAGATTTGTCCTGGTATAAAAAGTCAATTAGGATGTTTTAATAACAATAAATTCAATTATTGTTGCAAATTTTATGTTGAAATGGTTTTGCGAGTAAAAGAAACCACCAATAGTTCCATTAGGACTATTAAGTTTAACTTCGATGTCCTAAAACATTGCAATTCATTGGAAACATATTCATACATTCATTGTTGAAAATTTTAAATCTTCAAAAATATTTTATTTTTTTCAAAGTCAAAATAGAAGTTCAAAAATAAAGCAATCAATAAAATATTTTTCCGTTCGGATATTTATCGTTAAAGATATTTAAAATTTTCTTCATGAGGGATATTTATATTTCAAATATAAATCCCTCATTTTTATTCATCGATCGAAATGAAAATAAATTTTCATCGGCAATGATATTTATACTTGATTGATTTAAAAAATAAAACAATATTCGGTCTCTGGTTAAAACGCTAATAGAGAATAATATAATCGAAACATCATTTTCAGAATATAATAGCCCCATTCTGTTGGTTCCAAAGAAATCAATCCCAGGTTCAACGAGAAGAGATGGCGACTCGTCATAGACTAGACAAATAAATAAAAAATTAGTATCAGATAAATTTCCATTGCCTAGAATCGATGATATCCTAGACCAACTTGGCAGAGCAAAATACTTTTCTTGCCTAGATTTAATGTCAGGTTTCCACCAAATTAGTTTGGATAAATACTCGAGAGACTTAACGTCATTCTCAACAAACAATTGTTCATACTGATTTACTAGACTACCCTATGGCTTAAAAATAGCACCTAATTCGTTTCAAAGAATGATGACGCTTGCATTTAGTGGTTTAAAACCAGACCAGGCATTCCTATATATGGACGACTTGGTCGTGATAGGATGTTCTGAGAGCACATGCTTTCCAACTTAATTGCTGTTTTTGATCTGTGTCGCAAATAAAGTTACATCCAGAAAAATTTTAATTTTTCTTGAAAGAGGTTACCTATCTAGGCCACAAGTGTACAGATAAAGGAATACTACCAGATGACAGTAAATACTCGATAATCGAAAATTATCCGACGCCTAAGGACGCGGATAGCGCCAAAAGGTTCTTCGCCTTCAATAACTATTATCGAAGGTTTATTAAAAATTTCTTTGAATACTCAAGGCATCTTACACGCTTAACTAGAAAAGGTGTACCGTTTGAATGGATGATTGCGACTTTGCATTCAAGTACATAAAGAAAGCATTAATGAGTCCAACTCTGCTCCAGTATCCTGATTTCACTAAAGAATTTTGCATAACAACAGATGCAAGTAAACATGCATGTGGTGCACTGTGCTACCGACAAATACGTTCTTAACTATTGATCTAAAAGCCTCACACCTCTTCTCATGACGTTTCAAATTTTGTCAATATCCGTCTAGTAGTTTAGAAATTGCAGTGTTAATACCACTATGCACCATTAACTTTACATACAAAACATTAACTTGCATACAAAACTCTCCAATACTCCAATATTTAGCTTAAAAATGCTATGGGGGGCAACGTTTTCAGAGCTTTTAAAGGCTATGTATTAAAGCTTGATATACGTGTTTAGTATCATTGGACTGGGAAAGACCAGAAGATGAACAGTAAGTAAAAATTTTTTTTAAGTGAGTTAATCTTTTTACACTTTGTATCGTAAAAAAAAAATATTATTTTTTTTACTCTTTTATGGAAAATAATTTCAATTTTTGATATTTTGTAGAAATGACATGGATAAAGATATCGCAATAAAATTTTGTAGTTATGTAGATCAATAAGATCTAAATGCAATAGACTAAAACAAATTCCCAATTTTAATTGAAAAATTCCCCAATTCCCAACTCGGGAAAAAGGGGTTTCAAAAAATGAGTTTTTTTTTACAAATATGGCAACACTGACTCTATTTGCAACGTGTTTCCAAAAAAAACTTTTCTAATCAATAACAGATATGCCAGAAAATCTAAACATAACGTTTTTCAAATCGGTGCTTTGCCTTTTGAGAAATTTTTTTTTACAAATTGACATTTTTTGGAGAGGGCATGTGCGAGAACCAAAAGTCCAATTACCATGAAATCTGTTTTATACGCATTCTCATTATATTTTCTTTTAAAAATTTTAAAAATCTTTTTATGTTTCTTAAGAAAATATTTCTTTATTAGTAAAAAATAGGGAAAAGCTCAAAAAAAGCGACATTTTTTGTAAGTTTCAACTTTAAATATTTTTAACTTTTAAACGAAAGAAGATATCTATAACCGACAAAAATTATTCAGAATTTTATTACAAATTTAACGAATATTCTTAAAAATTTTTGGTCCTCAGATACGTCCACCAAATCAAAGAAAGCTTAAAAAATAAGTAAAAAATCAACCCAAAAATTCTTTTTACCCAAATATCTGGAAACCTAAAGGAGATATCCTTCACATGTAAGCATATTTTGTGTAGATATTCTCAAGGACAACTTAAGTTTAAAATTTCTTTTCAATCCTCTATAAATTGATTTTTTGCGAATGTTTAAAAAAGTAGAACACCCGACGTGACCAACTTTGAAGGTCCATCAATCACTCTCCCGACGCCTCATGGACCAGTGCTTTTTGCTTGACTATAAGCATGCCAAATTTCATTCAAATATCTCCAGTCGCTCAAAAGTTACAGAATTATTTCCAAAAAAAAGGGTCCGTAAACCACTGTTTGAAGTGACAGTTAAATCAATACAAGATTTAGAAAATGAATTTGTTTCGCTTATGCCATTTAAATTTAATCTGCCTCCTTCACGTTTTAGTACCTGAGCAAGTTCTCCAGTTATCAAGTTCGGTTGAGAACCGGAATCTTAAAGATCTCTGGCAAGTATGTAATGTCCAGAACTATTTCTTACTTTCACTACAGCCGTCGCCAGAATAATTCGTTCATTGAATAATGATGAAAAATTTTCTTAAATTTTCTTAAGAAACGTAAAAAGATATTTAAAGTTTTTAAAAGAAAACATTATGTAAAAACAAGTAAGAGTGTTATATTCGGCTTTGCCGAATCTTAGATACCCTTCACCAATGGTGTTTCAAAAGTTATGTACATAATCATAAGATTTTATGGTGAATCCTAAAGAAATGGTTAATATATGGATTTGCAGATAATATATTCCATATACATAGTTAGTGATTCGTGAACTCAAAAATCGTAAGACTTCAATATTATAAAAAGTTCATATATATGCACTTTTATCTGAACTTAGTAAACCGTTGAGTCCATTTTTAATAATATTTAATATCGACGCTTTATATTCAAAAAGTGCTATCTACATTTTCGACGAAAATGGTTTTTAATAGAAACGTGTTCCTTGGCTTATCTGTCATATATCAGAAAAATTCTAAGAAAGAAAAATAATTCTAAAACATTCTTTTTTTATAAATTGTGTTTGTGCTATCTACACATAATCAAAAAATAGTGCTATCTACAGTAAAAATATTTTTGGAAATAATAAAAATTGTTATAAAATATACATTGCAATTTGTGATAAACCAACAAAATGGACCACAATTCCCTACAACGTACTGTAATCATGAATTTCTAAAATATGCTCGGCCTTTTACCTTAACAGATTGTAAATAAAGGTCATATAAGAAAGAGAATACATTGAATTCTATTAATATAATTATAATAAATCATGTTTTATTCAAAAAAAATATTATTTTAATTCAAATTCATGATATTTTGATAAAAGCCTAAATTTTTATTATATTTCATTTTTTTTGTTGTTAAAATAATGCTTCTTTGCTTTTGTATTTAAAACCAGAGTTTAATATTTGGTAAAATAGTTTTTCATATTAAATTTAGGCTGCGGAAAAATATGAAAAATTTTTCATTTTACAAATAGCAAAACTAAAATAATTCATTCATAGAGCAATTTGTGTTCGTTTTTTAAAAATATTTAGGGTTTTCAAATATTTTCATATTATTGGTAGTAATATTTTTTGATAGCAAGAATTTTTCATTTCAAAATATTTTTTAAAAAAATATTTGAACTTAAAATTTATGAACTAAAAAAATATGAGAAATCTTATCTTATCTTCTATTCTTAAACGAGCAATAATTGTATGTATATATATATATATGTATATATATATATATATATATATATATATATATATATATATATATATATATATATATATATATATATATATATATATATATATATATATATATATATATATATATTTATATATATAGAATGGCTATCTCGATAACGGCTCTAACGATTTTGATAAAATTTTGACAGTGGGTACCTTTTTTAATGTATAGGTCGAAACAGAAGGGACTTTTGGAACCTTTAAAAGGGTAAAAACGGGTAAAAAGGGGGAAAAATCGTAAACGTTATATCTCCTAAAGTAATAGGTATAGAAACAAAATTAAAATTACGTTTTTAACAGCTATGAAAATAAGCGGACAGGTGTTTGGTACTTTTTTGAAACTATGTCCGATAGGGGGTAAAAAAGGGTGAAAATAGTTTTTTTTGTACTTTTTTAACCCACTCTTATTTTTTAAACCCAAGAATATAGAAAGGAACTTTGTACTGCAGTCAATAGATGTGAAAGAAATATTGAACACGTATTTGGTACTTTTTTGATTTTGGGGCAAAAATTTGTAAAAAAGGGATAAAATGCTAACTTAACATCTCAAAAAGTAATATGAATAAGAATATTGTTACTGCGTTTTAATAAAAAGTACCGAATTCAATTGGTACAAAAAAAGTACCAAATATGCATATGGAACTTTTTAAAAGTAGGGGATAAAAAGGGGGAAAAATGAGTAATGTTATAACTTGTAAACAAATGAATGTTTGTATGTATGTTCTTTATAGAATAGTAAACTGTGAATTTGATCATTTTATGCTCTTTAGCGCAGATGTTGCGCATAAGCCGGCGAAGGTTTTTAAGTTGGTAAGACTAATTTCCGTTAGGTGGCGCCACTGAAAATGACTAAAAATTAATTAAATCGTAAACTGTACATTTGATCATGCTATGATCTTTCGCAAAGTTTTAGCGCATGAGCCGCGAAGACTTTTTATTGGGTGTGAATAATTTCCGACAGGTGGCGCTACTGAAAATTACTCAAACTCAATTTAATCGTAAGCTATACATTTAATAATGCTATAATCTTCAGCAAAGTTGTTGCGGATAAGCCGACGAAGATTTATTTATGGGAATGACCAAAGTCCGATAAGTGGCGCCACTAAAAACTACTCAAAATGAATTAAATCGTAAACTGTGCATTTGATCAGGCTATAATCTTTAGCAAAGTTGTTGCGCATGAGTCGACGGAGGTTTCTGTTGTTATGACCAATTTCCCAAATTTTTCAAAATGAGTTAAACTACAAACTATGTGTTTATCGGACAAAATCAATAAAATAATTCAAAATTTACTGAATATTTGTACAGTGTATTTCCTCTAAATTTATTTTACTACGTTATAAAGTATAATATATAAAAATTTAAAAATTTGCCTCAAAATGAGCTCCGAGCAAGGCTCGGTCAACCAGGTACTTTTGAAATTAAAACTACCAATAGCAGACTTAAAATTTTTTAACTACAAAATATGAGGAATTCAAATTTGAAGCTAAAAAATTTTAAATATTGAATCTAAAATTTAAAATTAAATTATTGAAATTAAAATTGCAGACTAAGAATTCTTGAATTGAAAAATATTAGGAATAAAAAGCATCAGTTACCAAAAACTAAGTCGTTTTGTGTTCGAAAATTTTTATAGAAATGTGCAGATAAACCATTTTGTTCGCAGTGAATTTGTAGCAAGTGGATTTGCACAACATAATTAAAGAAATTTTTTTTTTAAGAATTCCCATTAAAAATACTCCCCCATGACTAGGGATCCTTTTGTATATTAAAATTGTACTTAAGACGACGATTATTACATTTGATTGGTAATAATTTATTTTTTTAAAAAGTGCATTTCTCAAAATGCGTTTTCTTTTATAAAAGTTAATAGATTTTAAGATTTTTCGTCTTTCCTATTTAAAAGAAGATATCTTGTTATAGAATGTATTTTTGGAAGTTTATTCATAGTGAATAGCGTTTTAAACTTCACTTAAAACACTGCAAGTTATCGCATTTTCCGTTGAGCAGTGTGAAGATAGAAGAATTTTGAAAACACATTTAAATTTAGCGTTTTACCACTTATCAGAAAAGTGAAATAAGTTTTAAAAATTTACGTTTTTACAGATTTTTAGTTTACAACTTTTATGATTATTTAGCAAATACAATGTAGATAAACTATTTTGTCTTCGAACAAAAATTGTTTATGTAGAAACAAACAACAAAAGTGAATAAGTCGCGAATAAATTAACATTTCGATAAAAAATTCACACCATAGGTAAAGTGCGTCATACGTATCAAAATCTCAATTTCTAAAATCTGCAGATAAGACATTTTAGATATAGGCCGACGATATACATATATTTATTTTGAGCTTATTATTAATTGTTTCTAATTTTTAATTAGGAAATTTTAAAATTAAAGCATTATTTTCCGTAAAATATATTATTAAGCTATGTTTTATCGCGAAAACTGGACCAAACATTATGCAGCAATATAATATCGTAGGTGATGTAGGGAATATAGAAACCAAGCAACGGTTCTGATTAGTTTAAACTTGGTAAGCCCTGACTTATCTTGGTTTATCGCGGAAACTGGACCAACGCGGTACAAGTTCAACTATTTATAAGTAGCCAAAAACACGGGCCTAAGTTTAAAGTCAAAAGTAAGAAATATTTTCTGAACTGATATATTACATTAATTAGAAAGTCGTGTGATCATATCCATTAAAAACGACGTTCGATGTATAAGTTGGCGGGTGGGTGTTGAATCAGTTTCGAATTTACTCAATATAAAAGAAAATACAAATATTCTGCGGAATACAAGTTTTCATTAGGTAAAATAAAAATTCGCGTCTTAGTATGACTTTGTTGATAATTTTTTTTTTTAGAAGTTTTTGTTTTAAATCTTTGAATTTACAATTTTTAACGCTTATATTTTGCAAGTTTCAGAATTTAAAGCCTGCAATTTATCTTCAATATTAAAATTTAAACAAATTTTAAGTTGTAATATTTGAATTTCTCATATTTTGTAGTTCACAAATTTTAAGTCTTAATTTTAAAATTTCTCATATTTTTTTAGTTTCATTAATTTTAAGTTTTCATATTTTTTGAGTAAAATATTTTGAAATGAAAAATTCTTGCTACAAAAAATATTACTACCAGAAAATATTTTTTTGTTAGCAATTTTTGTAGCAAAACTAAAAAAAATGCTTTTCCAATGAATATTCAATTTATGTAATATGGATTTAGTTTTAATATTTATAGTTTTTTATTGCCGAAAATTATTTGAACTGAAATATTTTTTAGTTTTCATTTCAAATTATGAAATATTCGACAATTTTTATACAAAAGTCGAAGTAAATTTAAGTCCTGTTTAAAACGACAAAATTTTGACTCGTAAAAAGTGCTATCTACTATAGAAGCGCAAATATAAGGAGCTAATAAAAAACTTAATTTGTACAAAATGGTATTGTAAAACAAAGTTTATTTACTACTCTTATAGTTAATGACAAAAAGTTTTTTCGCTCTCCTGTAAAATTGTAAATTTGTTGATAGCGCTCTTTGAATATAAACCCTCGATATGATGGTTATAAAGAGTCTTGGTTGGTTATCTTAAACTCTTAGTGGACCGATTTAGATCTAACCAGGGTTGAAAATTACTTCAGTTTTTCACAGTATAAGTTTTATGCTTAACTGAAACTGCAGTAGCAAAATCAGCAAAAGCTAAATGAAAAGCAAAAAAAGAAAAAAGTAAAGCTGACTGGTGCAGCTGACTGATCGTTTATTTTGGCTGACGCACACAGCCCAAGAGAAAAACTTGTAAATTTAGCTGATGCTGACAACTTCAAGTTTTTTTCTTTTTCGTATTTTGCTTTTGCTTGACTTTTTCCTATGAAGTTTTCTCAGCTAAGCACAACAGTTAAACACACACAACATAATTTTAAGTTCAAATCAGTCAGCTAAAGGCGACGTAGCGCTTGTAGTTTTGTATTAAGATATCTATGTGTGTCGTATTTATGTATACGACGAGAAAGAGACAAGGAGGAATATATGTAATTGCGTGTGTATGTGTGTATATTTATAATACTAAGAAATGGTGCTGTAAGCAATATCAGTAATATTCAAGTAAACAGCAAATTAAATAAAAACAACTTGGAAATGAAAAAGTAGCTGCTTTCAGCAAAAGCAGCAAATACAAGCAAATTGCTTTGACTGTGCTGCACAAAAAGAAACTGCAGAAGCTGACAGCCAAAGCAAACGAACTCATTTCGTTTGTTGGCTTCTACTTTTGCTTTTCGCTGTGTGTTTATGAAATTATATCAACAAGTATTGAAAACACATTTTTTTATTTAGCTAAATAAAATGAAAGCAAAAGCTGAATTTTTGTGCTTTTGCTAATATTCAGGCAGCATTTGCAACGCTGGATCTAACCTTTGGCAATTATATTTGGGAGTGATTGTTTCGTCAATCTATACAAGCCTTAGAATGTTAGGGTATACGAAATTAGTCAGATATAAAACTTTGAAAAGGATATCAGACCTATACTAGGAAAACTTATGGTTATCAACGTAAAATATCTATATCGGAAAAGTAGTTATAATTTGGAGTTATTAAGATGAATACGTAAACGATAACATTCGAGATGTATTATTCTAGCCTTTGTATCTAAACTATATTTCATAGATGCATTTTTAATGTTCATATATCAGAACTATATTAAAAATAGTTGGACTTGGTTAACCAAGTCCATCTCCCAAGTAAGTAGACCGATTTTGATGGGTTCTTAATGTACAATATTTAAAAGTTATATTTTATCGAACTATTTCAGAGTTTATTAGGTAGATGTATGTGCAAAATAAATTTTTAAAAAGATTTAAGGCTGTCAATTTAAGTCAGCGATGGGCACCAACACATATGTAAAATGCGTTTGTACTAGTAACAGCAGAGAATAAAATATAACTATAAAAAAACATTATACACCGAAAAAAGTTTTAAGAAACGTAATTTCTGTAAATTTTGTTGTATTTGTTAGTTAGTTAGCTAATTAATTATTTTAAGTTAGTTAGTTAGTTAGTTAGTTAGTTAGTAACTTTGTTAGTTACATTTTGAATTATTCAGTATTACTGATATATTGATGTTACTTCATCTATATCAATTTCGCCTCTGTACTCTTTGATTCTCAAAAGATCGGCTATGTGTCTATCGGACAACCTATTTCTTACTTTACTTAATATAATTTTTAGACTTGAAAAAGCAACTTCGCAGTTGTACGTCGTACCAAACATAGCGTATAGTTTGTATATTTCTATTTTAATCTTGCTATATTTGGAGTCATCTATATTTTTCCAGAAATCTGCTTCAGTTGTAAGGGGAATTTCTAGGTCTTCCCTTAAGTTTTTAATTTCTTGTTGCAAATTCGAATTTTGTTCATCAATATTGCATGTTAGGGGGTTATCATGCAATATAATTATTTTTTCTATTTGTTTTAAATCTTTAAATCTATCATTAAAATTTGTGCTCAGAATCTGTATAATTTCAAGATAGTTTTTAATTTTATCGGCTCTGGTTATTTTTAATTCAGAAAAAAGGAAAGAGATTTTTTTCAAACTGGTAAGGTTGTTATTTTCTAACTGCCTTATTAAAAAACTAAGTTTTCTATAAAAATTTTTTAAAATTTTAACTAAATTAAATATAAGAATATTTTTACCTTGTAGGGTCACGTTTAGTTCATTCAACATTTCTGTCACGTCGCAAAGAAATGCTAAGTCGAGTAAAAAATCTTCATCCTCTAAAGAAGCTATAAGTTCTTCGGCGTTAATTTTCGGATTAGCTTTGAAGAACATTATAACTTCATTTCGCAAATTAAAAAGTCTTTGCAGGCTTCTGCCTCGGCTTAGCCAGCGGACCTCTGTATATAACAAAAGATCTCCGTAGTCCGCTTCATATTCGTCTAAAAATTCCTTAAACTTTCTGTGGGTGAGGGAATTATGGCCCCTCTTATTTTATTAATTATTTTTATGGCAATACTCATCGTTTTTGTTAGATTAAGATGTTTACAAAATAAGGCCTGTTGATGAATAACACAATGAAAAGCCGGGCATGAAATTCCATTTTTTCTCATTATGCCTAAAAGTCCTTTTAATTCCCCTCTCATAACTTTAGCTCCATCTGTGCAAATAGAACTAAGTTTTTCTCTATCAGCAAATTTAAAAATGTGGGTTTCTAATGCGTCATATAGAATTTGTCCTGTCACATGTCCGTGAAAAGGTATGACATTGAAAACTTCTTCAAAAGTATTTAAATTTTCATCTACAGTTTTAATACAAATAACTAACTGACAAATATTGTTTACGTCCGTACTTTCGTCTAAAGAAACTGAAAAACTTTTGCATTTTTTTAACCTATTTTTTGCAATTTCGTAAATATAGTTACTCAAGTACTCAGTACGTCGTGTCACAGTTCTTCGGGAAAGCGGAATGTTTTGGCAAATATCTAAGGTTTCCTTACATTTTTCACCAAAACATTTTAAAACGTCCGAATTTAACGTTTGAAAAAAGACACCATCTTCAAATGGTCTACATTGCCTTGCCAAAGCCCAAGCGACTGTATATGATGCCTTCTTCAAGGCAAAAATTTCCTCTTTTTTTACATTTACATTATTATTGTTAATTTCATTATCAATAATAATGTGATCATCCCTATCCAGTTGCAAAATGTCTGCATTTTCTACGTTTATATTATTATTGGTAATTTCGGTATCATTTATAAAGTAATCATCCATAAATAATAAAAAAAAATTTGCTTTTAATTCTAATAATTTTAAAAAACGATCTTTTCCTTTTAAATTTTCAAATTCCCTATGACAATTCAAAAAATGTCTTCTTAATACATATTTTGTATTTATTTTACCCATTACCTTAAAACATATTAAGCATTGAATGTTGCTATTCATATTTTCAATACAAAAAAAATCATTTTCATATATCTCTTTAAACATTTTGCTTAGTGTATTTTGTAACGTATATAAAATAAATTCTGTAGCGAGGTCTTGCTTCATCAAATGTTTCATACCGAATGAGTGTGTTTGTTGTGGGAGTCTGTAAAAAAGATAGAGCGTAAAGTATTTTTATGCTCTTCAAAATTGTTGTGTGTGGTGTGTGTATGTAGGCAGAATTTATTTGCCTATAACTAGTTATAGGCAAATAAATTCTCTGCCCATGGCAGATTTAAGTAAATGATTTTCTGTGTAATAATCCTCATTCGATATGCAACAATTCAATACAAAAAGTCACAAAAGTTCTATCGTATTTTAAAAAAATGTTATCTTGATTCTGGTCTCTTGGCGATATCTCTATTGTAATGAGTTATATCAGAACTATACTGAGATGTATCTAAAGTAAGTTTTGAAAAGATTACCCACAATTTGATATATAATATTTTAATATATGTAAGATATAATGGTTTCACAATGTTCGAAAGTCGGACCAAAAATTCATGTCATATGCAGTTTGTGGAGCTCCTGGAGAAAATACTGACATGAAATTATATATCATGTCTTTGATATCACTAAAAAACCAGATTCACTGTTCCGCAAATTGCCGAAAACTATATTTAAAAAAAAAAAAATGTGTTTTTAATTTTATATCGCATTTTAGGAAATTTTCATCGATTGTAGGGTTTTGGTGATATTTCAGGTTTTTGTGAACCGATTTTTATCAAACTCTATAGCGTGCTAAGTAGGAAGATATCCTAAAATCTGATATCGAATTATACAGGCTCATCATACATAAATATATTTCCTTTACAATGTTCAAAAGTCAGACCACTGATTTTCGATATACGAGAATAAAGTATATCCGTCTGCTGAAATCAGGTTTGTTAAGCTCCTCGGAAAAACACCGACATAAATTATATATCAGACGTACTTCCTCAATACACACTAATAAATTTCATTAAAATCGGTCCATAAACACCTGAGAAATTGCAAAAAAAAATCAAATTAAGTTTTCTCAAAAATTTTAAATTTGCCAATTTGCAATACATCGATTTTACTATTTTAACCATATCTTAGATCTTTTTTGATCAATATTCATGAAATTCAACAGTATTAAATTTGTTTTTCTTATTTTTCGATTATATTTTTTAAACAAATGAGCACTTTCGGCAATTTGGGGAACATCAAATGTAGTGTTTTGGAGAAAGTTATAAATCAACCATTAAACTGCCATACATTGGGCTATCACACATTTCAGATCATATATTTATGGAAGACACTTCTTAGTATGAACCGGTCATCGACCACTTTCTTATTTATTCTCAATGAAAAACCCCAGTTCTAAGTTAACAAGAATAAGACTAGATCTGGAAGAATATGATTTTACAGTTGAATACCTGCGGGGGAAAGATAATTATATCGCAGACGCATTATCACGAATTTCGATTCTGAGTCGATCGGTATAAATTTTGTGGGGTCTGCGACATAAAATGAAAAAATTACAAAACAAATGACAAACTTATAATAAACAAGTAAGAGTGCTATGTTCGGCTATGCCGAACCTTAAATACCCTTCACCAATGGTGTTACAAAAGTAAAGTACAGAGTGGAAAGAGTTTTTGGTCAATTACAAGTGTGTATGTTTCTGAAGACCGATTTAGGTGATTTAGGTGTTTATTGATTTTCTAATCTGAAAAAGTTTCAAGTCTCGATAATTAACACGCCTTTTAAATGTGTGTATGTCCTCATATATTTAATTTTTAGGCGATATATGAATAATACTTTAATAAGTTGTTTTATATTGGGTCTACATTTTGGAGGTAGATTGAAATGCAAACAATTTCAGAAATTACACAACATTGTAACATTTCGTACCTTGAGAGAGGTCGTATTTAAATGCATATATCTTTAAAATTAGAGGACCGATTAAATGGTTGCTTTAATGAGAATATTTAGCGGACCTATTTACCGCCGTGGTATAGCATGTTAGTCATCCGCCTAGCATACAGAGGTCCCAAGTTCGATCCCCGGTCAGACCCACTTGAAAAAAAAATATTTTCAATATAGCGGCGGTTCACCCCATAACTCAGCTAGCCACTGGTTACTGAGTATTAGGCTATGTAAAACTTCTCTAACTAATGCATTTGCCGTTCGGAGTCGGCGTTAAAACGTAGGTCCCTTTCAATGAGTCTAAAACTAGAATCGGATGCAGCTCATTGTCTGAGAGAAGTACCCATTGTTCCAACTGGAATGTTGTCGGGGAATTATATATATATATTTAGATTATACTTTTGGCAACAACACTTACGTAAGATATGTATAAAGGCCATCATAATGTTTAAAACTCACTTATTTAAGACATATTTCGGTATGCTGAAATCAAGTTTGATGAGCTTCTAGATGACATAGCGACATAACTTATATGTAAAGGTATTAGATGTTAATAGTGGTCTACGAAGTACACTATTAAATTTTAACATATAGTTCTACTTACAACTGAGATATAGATAAAACTCGAAATTCGATGCTAAATTACAATTTTTTTCTATAAACACCAGAGATATCGCCAAAATTCAAAATTCGATGAGAATTAAATTTTTTTAATAACTGTATTTTTCAAAATAACTATATATTTTTTTAAAAAGTTTTTTGAACTGTATATAAAATTTTAGGAAATCATTCAACGCAACACACTATTGAATAACTGAGATATCGCCAAAGCAAAATATATCGACGTACGCAAATTGGCATATTAAAGAAAAAAATTTTTAAAAAACAATTTTTTTTTTTAAATTTCGAATTATATATCAGATCTTAGAAAATACTCCAGCAGCATGCTATTATTTTTATCAAAATCGTCTATAAACACCAGAGATATCGCCAAAATTCAAAATTCATTGAGAATTAAAAAAAATTGTTTAAAAACTGTATTTTTCATAAAAAAATAAATTTTATTTCGTCAAAAAACTGTTTTCTTTTAAGTTTTTTGAACTGTACATCAAAATTTTAGGAAATTATTCAACCCAGCACACTATTAAATTTCATCCAAATCGTACATCAATAACCGAGATATCGCCAAAGCAAAAAATATCACAACAAAAATATCATGACAAATTAAAAAAAAAAAATTTAAAAAGAGTATTTAAAAAAAATGTTGAATAATATATCAGATTTTAGAAAAAACTTCAACGCAACATGCTATTAAATTTTATCAAAATCGGTCTACAAACAGAGAGATATCCTCAAAATTCAAAATTAGATGAGAATTTAGTTTTTTTTAACTGTATTTTCAAAAAAAAAAAAAAAATTAATTTCGTCAAAAAATTGTGTTTTAAAAAAAAGTTTTTTTTAACTGTATATCAAATTTTACGAAATCATTTAACGCAGCACCTTATTGAGTTTCATTAAAATCGGTAGATCAATAATTGAGATATCGCCAAAGCAAAAGCTATCGATGTCCGCAAATTGACAAATTATTTTTTTTTTTTAACAGTATTTAAAAAAAATTTTTGAATTATATATCAGATTTTTGAAAATACGCCAAGGCAACATGCGATAAAGTTTTATCAAAATCGGTCTATAAACACCAGAAATATCGACAAATTTTAAAAATTGATGAGGATTTTAAGAAGATTGAGAATTGTATATCAAATTTTAAGAAATCATTCAACGCTGCGCACTATTGAATATCATCAAAATCGGTAGATCAATAACTGAAATATCGCCAAAGCAAAAGTTATCGATGTACGCAAATTGACAAATTTAAATTTTTTTTTTTAACTGTATTTAGAAAAAAAATTTTGAATTATATATCCGATTTTAGAAAATATTCCAACGCAACATGCTATTAAATTTTATCAAAATCGGTCTATAAACACCAAAGATATCGCCAAAATTAAAAATTCAATGAGAATTAAAATTTTTTTTAACTGTATTTAAAAAAAAAAAAAATAAATTCGAAGTTTAGTATTTTAGCGATATCTCGGGTGTTTATGGACCGATTTTAATGAATAGGGAAATTTCCTAAAATCTGGTAGGGTAGAAGTGGAAGCATTTTTTTTAAGTGCTCTAGGTTTCTTACCGGGAGAGTTATCACAATTTTTTTGTTCTTCATAGGTACCTATATATGTTAGCTTTAAACTGTGTTGGTTCAGATTGCCTACGGCTTTTCTTTATGTATTAAATTTAAAAAATAGCAAATTAACTAAAAGTGGTTAATGTGCCCCATCCATGGGGCACATTTGCCAATAAGTTGAGTAAAAAAAAGAAGTAAAAAAATTGTTGTAATAAAGTAAATTTTTATTTCTATAAGGCTTTATACATATATATATACAAAAAAAAAAAAAAAACAAACAAACCAAAAAATTAATTCAAGTTCATTTCACATGGATAAATTAAACAAATACGATATTCTTTTAAGGGATATTAAGAATGTCGGGCTCAAAAAAATGTCGACGAGTTATATATGTATGGCAAATGTGCCCCAGGTCCTTAGATGTAAAGAACAATTTTTCACATAAAAAATAGATTTATTGATAAAAACTTAAAATATTTGTTCTCAACACTATATTGTTTATTAAACTAATGAAAAATTTCTTAGTATAACAAAAAAACTAAGGAAAATGTTTCAAAAATACTTGTAGCAAAATATTTTTTCAGGATCTGCTAAAACAATAAATCACGCCTGATGTTTTAAATGTGAAAGCTACAGCAGTCAAAATTTGAGATTACAGCATCAAAAAAGATAAGTTAGTTTTCAAGAAAATTAGTGGTGGCAAATGCGCCCCTATGGCAAATGGTCTCCCTCCTACCCTATATAATTCATCTGGGTACAGTGTACCCGTTACACCCATCAGGAGCTCCACAAACTTGATTTCAACAGACAGACAGACGGACATGAGTAAATCGACTCTCCTAGCGATTCTGAGTCAATCGGTATAATATTTATGAGGTCTTAGACGAATAATGAAAAAATTACAAACTGAATGACAAACTTATAATACCCTTTCACCTATTGGTGAAAGGTATAAAAATTAATTTAAACTAAAGTTTCTCAAAAGGCAAAGCACCGATTTAAAAAAATTGTAGTGCTTATATTTTTTGACACATCTGTTATTGATTAGTTTTTCTGAAACGCGCTGCAAATAGAGTCAGTGTTGCCATTTTTGTAAAAAAAACGCATTTTTTGAAACCTATTTTTCCCGAGTTAGGAATTGGGGAATTTTTCAGTTAAAATTGGGAATTTGTTTTTGTCTATTGCTTTTAGATCTTATTGATCTTAATAACTGCAAAATTTTATTGTGATATCGTTATCCATGTCATTTCTACAAAATATCAAATATTGAAATTATTTTCCTTAAAAAAGTAGAAAAACAATATTTTTTTGTTTTACGATACAAAGTGTAAAAAAATTAACGGATTAAAAAAAGATTTTTACTTGATCTTAGTCTCCAGGTCTTTCCCGATCCAATGATATTAAGCACGTATATCAAGCTTTAATACATTGTCTTTAAAATCTCTGAAAACTTTGCCTCCCATAGGATTTTTACGCTGAATATTGGAGTATTGGAAAGTAATATGTGTACAGTGGTATTAATTCAGCAATTTCTAAACTACGTGACGAATTTTAATCAAATTTGAAACGTTAATAGAAGAGGTATTGTGCTTTTACGGCAACGTATCTGTCTGTAGCACAGAGGGCTCACAGTGGGCTAAAGTTGCCCATCTCGGGTATATAAAACTTTTGGGTCCGTATAACTTTCGCCAATTTGGTATGATCCGAAAGATTTTACATATTCGAAAACTTCTTAAAAAATTAAGAAAAAACATGGCTACTGTACTACCTTTAGCGCGATTCACTACGCTTTTTTAACCACAATTGTTTCTTCAAAATTATTAAACAACTGAATTAACCACACTGCTATTCACTAACACTTTAACGATTTCTGTTGATTTGATTTCTGTTGTTATTAATAAACAAATAAATTGTTGTTTATTAACGCCAACATTTTTGATGCTGTTTAATGTTAAAGAAAAGTGGTTAAGAAAAGTGATTTAGAAAAGTGTATTAAAAAATTGTTTCTTTATATAAATCGAAAATTATAATTAAAGGAAATATAATATAAGAATATAACAACAAATATAATTTAACTATATGACTTGGCTGCTCAGCAGACGACCGGCTTCTTTTGATAGTAGTATGTATTCATTCAGTAGTATTCATATATCATCAAAATAAATAAAAATGTATTTAAAATAATAATTATTTTTAATATTTTACTCAAGTTGTTCTTAAAATTTACAACAAAAATAGTTTTTGGCTTGTTTTTTTTTCTATTCTTCTTTGTGTTTTTCTCTTATTTTGACAAAGTTGCCACATAATTTTACCGTGGCTTAAACTGAGTTAGTGAATCACATAGTGGTTAGTGCAAACATCAAAATGTGTTGTTAATGGTAGAACCTTTTGAAAGTTTTAAAAGTTAGTGAATCGCACTACTTATCTCTTATAGTTTAAGAGAAATTTTTTAACATTACTTTAAAATTGTTCGCAAAAATCTCTAAAACTGAACAAGGTGTTACGACTATTTTTGTACACAGTATGGACCTATATATAAAAAAAACAAGTAAGAGTGGTATATTCGGCTTTGCCGAATCTTGGATAGCCTTCACCAATTGTGTTCCAAAAGTAAAGTACAAAATCGTAAGAATATATTGATAATTATATAGTTTCTGATTACTGACTTAGTTGAGCCCCACACAAATGCTTCATATGTATATTAATTTTCTTTTGTTCATACTAAATGTAATTCCTAGCAATATTTGGTTATACTAGTATTATATGCAAAGAATCTTTAAAATTAAGAGTCGGAAAACGAAAAGCTTTTCGGTGGCGTCATCATCTAGAATAGTTATGGACCCAAATTTTTGGTTGGGCAGGTGCCTGATGTCTAAGGCAGCGTCACTTGGATTCGAAAGTGATATGTGTCTATTTTACGAACATTTAATAAAGTTCGATAGACCAGATAAACCGTGCAGAAAAGATACTTCAAAATGTAGATACCCTTAGATTTGCAATAGCACATCGATTTGATGAAGATTAAGTATTCTGGCATGCAACCCAAAAACACAGTGCCCAGTGAGGGTTGTGTACTTTAATTCATACGAATTATCCAACTAGTTATGTAAAACTTTGAAGTTAGCGGACTGATTTAGGTCAAAGCTTTAACAATGATTGTCAATGTATACAAGCCTTAGAATTATAAGGTATATACTCTTAGTTTTAGATACATACGAGTACGTGAAATATATAGCTTTTAAATGAATGAATATCAGCTTTGTCGGAAAATTTATTAAAGATTTACTTATTAATCTGAAGTTAGTTAACTAATTAAGATGAATACTTCAACAATAATATTTGGGATGTATTGTTCTTTCGATCTGTCCGATGGATGTGTGGAAAGTTTTGCTCCAGTTCTTTATGCAATTATAATGTGATTTAATTTATCAGCATTAAAGTGATTCCCGGTCGGAGTTATATGGGATATAACAGTAAATGTGAACCGAGCTAGCCCATTTTCAATACCGAACTTTTCAAGAGATCAGAAATATTTTTGTCAAATGTTGTCCCTCTAGAAAGTTTATTTTAGGCGCTATCGCCCTGAATTAGGATATTGTACAACGTCTTTATACTAAATGTCATCATCGTGTCTATTATAATAGATACGATGATGACATTTAGTATAAAGATAATTATAATTTGTCATTTATTAGCTACTAAGAGATTGCCATAGGCGAAGTTATATGGGAGCAATTGTCAAACGTGAACGGATTTCTCCCAATTGCAATTAAAAAATTTAAATTTTCGTTGATATGTGAGATACATACATACAAATGTAGGTTTTGAACGCATATCATGTACTTAGCTGCATTTTTTGTACTTCCTAGGAAGACTGCCTATAACTTGATATATAATGCATTCTCAAATTTTATAATAATGTTCAAAAGTCAGACACAAAATTAAGATAAATGCAGTGTGACTGTCTGCTAAAATCAGATTTGTGGAGCTCCACTAAACACTAAATTATATCTACCACAAATTACCGAGTGCATCAGAATTTAGGTAATCCGCTGTGAAGAACGCTATTAAATTTTATCAAAATAAACATCTAAAATATCGACAAAAAAGGAGCTCCAAAAACTTGACTACAAAAGCTCCAAAGGACAGACAGGTAGACGGACGGACAAACAGACGGACGCACGTCGCGAAATCAATTCTCCTGCCGATTCTGAGTCGATCGGTACAATTTGAATGGTATTCATAATAAGAACGCTGTTAAATTTCATCACAATCGGTCCGTAAACACCTGAGATATCGCTGAAACAATACTTACAAAATGTAAACAAAATTTCTTAGACACGTACTTTGGGCAATTTGCTGTACATCACAAGTAGTGTTTTGATAAAATTTTACAGAGTGCTTTGGGGAACCATTTCCTACAATCTGATATATAATATATTATCACATATACACCAGGAGTATAGTTTTTCTCTTTTTATTTAAAAGTGTGTTTCAATCCAAAATTTTAAAATTTTCTTCTAATTTTTGGTATTTTTTCGATATTTTCGGTGTTTATAAACCGATTTTAATGAAATTTAATAGCGTTCATTGCGGGAGAATTTCCTAAAATCTGGTATATAATTTATGTAAGTCCTCCAGGGGCTTCAGAAACTTGATTTCAACAGACAGACGGACAGACAGACGGACGGACATCGCTTAATAGATCCTCCTCCCGATTCTGAGTCGATCGGTATAATTTTTATGGGGTCTACGATCACTAAAATTACAGACGGAATCACAAACTTATAATACCCTTTCACCTATTGGTGAAGGGTATAAAAAGGACAACCAGGTAGACGGACGGACAGACAGGTAGACGGACGGACAGACGGACAAGCAGACAGACGGACACACGTCGCGAAATCTATTCTCCTGCCGATTCTGAGTCGATCGGTACAATTTGAATGGTATTCATAATCAAATTTGTGGAGCTTATATATCAGATTTTAGGAAATCCTCCCACAAAGAACGCTGTCAAATTTCATCACAATCGGTTCATAAACACCTGAGATATCGCTGAAACAATGCTTACAAAATGTCAACAACATTTCTTAGACACGTACTTTGGGGAATTTGCTGCACATCACAAGTAGTGTTTTGGCGATATCTCAGTTGTTTATGGACCGCTTTTGATAAAATTTAATAACGTGCTTGACGTGGGAATTTCCTAAAATCTAATATAAAATTTATGTATGTCCGTGCTAAAGGAGGATGGTTTTTTCCTATTTCTGCATTTCATTTTTTCAACAAAAATTCCCTAATGCGTACTTTGGGCAATTTGCGATACATCAAATTTAGTGTTTTGGCGATAGCTCAGTTGTTTATGGACCGATTTTGATTTGGGGAACTATTTCCTACAATCTGATATATAGTATATTATCATATGTACACCAGGATTTTCTTTTTGCCCTTGTTATTTAAAAGTGTGTTTCAATCAAAAATTTTAAAATTTTCGTCTAATTTTTCGTATTTTTTCGATATTTTCTGTGTTTATAAACCGATTTTAATGAAATTTAATAGCGTTCATTGCGGGAGAATTTCCTAAAATCTGATATATAATTTATATAGGTCCATCCTCCAGGCGCTTTAGAAACTTGATTTCAACAGACAGACAGACAGGCGGACGGACAGACAGACAGACGGACATCGCTTAATCGATTCTCCTCCCGATTCTGAGTCGATCGGTATAATTTTTATGGGGTCTACGATCACTAATAAAAAAAATTACAAACGGAGTCACAAACTTATAATACCCTTTCACCTATTGGTGAAGGGTATAAAAAGATCCTCCTGGTGTACATGTGATAATATATTAAATATCAGATTGTAGAAAATGGTTCCCCAAAGCACTCTGTAAAATTTTATAAAAAAAAATTATATTCATAAACAACTGAGATATCGCCAAAACACTAAACTTCATGTATCGCAAATTGCTCAAAGTACGCATTAGAGAATGTTGAAAAAATGAAATGCAGAAAAAGGAAAAACCATCCACCTTTAGCACGGACATACATAAATTGTATATCCCCCGCCAAGCACGTTATTAAATTTCATCAAAAGCGGTCCATAAACAACTGAGATATCGCCAGAACACTACTTGTGATGTACAGCAAATTGCCCAAAGTACTTGTCTAAGAAATTTTGTTTACATTTTGTAAGTATTGTTTATGGACCGATTATGATGAAATTTGACAGCGTTGTTTGTGGGAGGATTTCCTAATGTCTGATATATAAACTCCACAAATCTGATTATGAATATCATTCAAATTGTACCGATCGACACAGAATCGGCAGGAAAATCGATTTCGCAACGTCCGTCCGTCTACCTGTCTGTCCGTCTTATACCCTTCACCAATAGGTGAAAGGGTATTATAAGTTTGTGATTCCGTTTGTAATTTTTTTATTAGTGATCGTAGACCCCATAAAAATTATACCGATCGACTCAGAATCGGGAGGAGAATCGATTAAGCGATGTCCGTCTGTCTGTCTGTCTGTCTGTCCGTCTGTCCGTCCGTCTGTCTGTTGAAATCAAGTTTCTGAAGCCCCTGGAGGATGAACTTACATAAATTATATATCAGATTTTAGGAAATTCTCCCGCAATAAACGCTATTAAATTTCATTAAAATCGGTTTATAAACACCGAAAATATCGAAAAAATACCAAAAATTAGACGAAAATTTTAAAATTTTTGATTGAAACACACTTTTAAATAACAAGAGAAAAAAGATACTCCTGGTGTACATGTGATAATATGTTATATATCAGATTGTAACAAATAGTTTCCCAAAGCACTCTGTAAAATTTTATCAAAATTGGTCCATAAGCAACTGAGATATCCCCAAAACACTGAATTTGATGTATCGCAAATTGCCCAATGTACGTATTAGAGAATGTTTGTTGAAGAAATGAAATGCAGAAAGAGGAAAAAACCATCCTCCTTTAGCACGGACATACATAAATTTTATATCAGATTTTAGGAAATTCCCCCGCAAAGCACGTTATTAAATTTTATCAAAAGCGGTTCATAAACAATTGAGATATCGCCAAAACACTACATTTGATGTACAGCAAATTGCCCAAAGTACGTGTCTAAGAAATTTTGTTTACTTTTTTTGTTTACTTACAAAATAGTATTGTTTCAGCGATATCTCAGGTGTTTATGGACCGATTGTGATGAAATTTGACATCGTTCTTTGTGGGTGGATTTTCTAAAATCTGATATATACACTCCACATATCTGATTATGAATACCATTCAAGTTGTACCGATCGACTCAGAATCGGCAGGAGAATCGATTTCGCGACCTCCGTCTGTCCGTTTGTCTGTCCGTCCGTCTGTTTTTTTGTCCGTCCGTCTACCTGTCTGTCCTTTTTTCAGTTGTAGTCAAGTTTTTGGAGCTCCTGTTTTGTCGATATCTCAGATGTTTATTTTGATGAAATTTAATAGCGTCCTTCGCAGGGGATTACCTAAATCCTGATGCATTCGGTAATTTGTGGTAGATATAATTTAGCGTTTAAGCGATGGTGTTTTGATCGACAATGACAAAATTAAGGGTGGGACAATATCCTAAAATTTTGTGTTAAATACATTAGCTCCACAAATCTGATTTTAGCAGACAGACACTGCATTTATCTTAATTTTGTGTCTGACTATTGAACATTATGATAACATTTGAGAATGTATTATATATCAAATTATAGGTTATCTTCCTAGGAAGTACAAAAATGCAGCTAATTACATGATATCCGTTCAAAACCTACATATGTTTGTAAGTATCTCACATATCAACGAAAATTTAAATTTTTTAATTGCAATTGGGAGAAATCCGTTCACGTTTGACAATTGCTCCCGTATAACTTCGCCTAAGGCAATCTCTTAGTAGCTAATAAATGGCGAATTATAATAGATACGATGATGACATTTAGTATAAAGACGTTGTACAATATTGGTTTTCAGGGCGATAGCGCCTAAAATAAACTTTCTAGAGGGACAACATTTGACAAAAGTATTTCTGATCTCTTGAAAAGTTCGGTATTGAAAATGGGCGAGCTCGGTTCACACATCCATCGGACACATCGAAAGAACAATATATCCCAAATATTATTGTTGATATATTCATCTTAATTAGTTAACTAACTTCAGACTAATAAGTAAATCGTCAATAACTTTTCCTGCAAAGCTGATATCCATCTATTTAAAAGCTATATATTTCACGTATGTATCTAAAACTAAGAGTGTATACCTTATAATTCTAAGGCTTGTATACATTGACAATCATTGCTAAAGCTTTGACCTAAATCAGTCCGCTAACTTCAGAGTTTTTCATAACTAATAAAAAACTTTTACTAGTTGGATAATTCGTATGAATTAAAGTACACAACCCTCACTGCGCACTGTTTTTTTTTTGGGTTGCATTCCAGAATACTTAATCTCCATCAAATCGATGTGCTCTTGCAAATCTAAGGGCATCACATTTTGAAGCATCTTTTCTGCATGGTCTATCGAACTTTATTAAATGTTCGTAAAATAGACACATATTTCGAAGCTACTGGCTGGCTTAAATAAGCATTCTCGACTTGTAGTCTAGTAATCAGCCACCTGCCCAACCTAACCTTTGGGTCCATAACTATTCTCGATTATGACGCCACCGAAAAGCTTTCCGTTTCCGACTCTTAATTTTAAAGACTCTTTGCATATAATACTAGTATAACCAAATATTGCTAGGAGTTACATTTAGTATGAACAAAAAAAAAAATTAATATACATATGAAGCATTTGCGTGGGGCTCAACTAAGTCACCATTTACTTTTGGAACACCATTGGTGAAGGGTATCCAAGATTCGGCAAAGCCGAATATACCACTCTTACTTGTTAAAAAAAAATTTACATAGTACAAGAAAAGATTAATAGGAAAAAAAAAGGCCAGAAGACATGTCATAAAACGCAAATATCTCTTAAACTATAAGAGGTAAAGTACTACAGTTGGCATGATTTTTTCTTAATTTTTTTTCGAAAATGTAAAAATCTTTCGGATCGGACCAAATTGGCGAAAGTTATACGGACCCAAAGGTTTTACATACCCGAGGTGGGCAACTTTGGTCCACTGGAGAGCCCACTGTGCTACAGACAGATACGTTCTTAAACATTGCCGTAAAAGCCTAACACCTCTTCTTTTAACGTTCTAAATTTGATTAAAATCCGTCACGTAGTTTAGAAATTGCTGTGTTAATACCACTGTACACTATTAACTTTATATGTACATATTACTCTCCAATAGTCCAATATTCAGCGTTAAAATGCTATGGGAGGCAAAGTTTTCAGAGCTTTTAAAGACTATGTATTAAAGCTTACATACGTGTTTAATACCACTGGATCGGGAAAGACCAAGAGATTAAGACCAAGTAAAAATCTTTTTTAGGTGCGTTGATTTTGTTACACTTTGTATCGTAAAAAAAATATTATTTTTCTACTTTTTTAAGGAAAATGATTTCAATCTTTGATATTCTGTAGAAATGACATGGATAAAGTTATCACAATGAAATTTTGCAGTTATATAGACCGATAAGATCTAAAAGCAATAGACTAAAAATTATTAAATTTTAACTGAAAAATTCTTCAATTCTCAACTCGGGAAAAATTGGTTTCAAAAAATGAGTTTTTTTTACAAAAATGACAACACTGACTCTATTTGCGTTTCAGAAAAAACTTTTCTAATCAATAACAGATATGTCAGAAAATATAAACATTATAAATCGGTGCTTTGCCTTTTGAGAAATTTTTGTTTAAATTAATTTTTTTTTTACAAATTGGCATTTTTTGGAGAGGGCATGTGCGAGGACCAAAAGTCAAATTGACAAGGAATTTGTTTTAAACGCATTCTTATAATGTTTTCTTCTTTTATTAGTGAAAAAAGTAGCTATCTTTTAGGGAAAAACTCAAAAAATAGCGATATTTTTTCTATGTGTCAACTTTGAATATTTTTAACTTTTAAACGATAGAAGATATCTATAGTCAACTTGCACAAAAATTGTTCAGAATTGTAAAAGCTTCGAAAAAATAGGTAAAAATCAACCCAAAAATTCCTTTTTACCCAAATATCTCGAAAGAAAAAGGATCTACAGATGTAAGCGTTTTTTTATTGTAGATATTCTCAAGGACAACTTAAATTTAAAATATCTCGAAAGAAAAAGGAGATAACCTACAGATGTAAGCGTTTTGTTTTTGTAGATATTCTCAAGGACAACTTAAATTTAAAATTTCTTTTCAATCCATCCATAAATGGATGTTTTGCGAATTTTTGAAAAAGTCGAACACCCGAGGTGACCAACTTTGAAGATCCATCAATCACTCCCCCGACCCCTCATGGACCAGGGTTTTTGAAAATCACCGTGCCAAATTTCAAATATCTCAAGTCGTTCAAAAGTTACAGAATTATTAAAAAAGCGTCTGTAAGTTTGTTTCATTATACATAGTTACTTGAATTATTATTATTATTAGAATTTGAATTATATCTGTGTAATAGTGAATTATGAGAACCACTACAAATTCTACACTTTGATGATGTACACCTGGATTTACGATATTTAGTTAAAATGCCCAGAAATAATGATTTGGTAGTCAATCTCACCTCTATCATCATTATCAGGATCAATATTTTCGACCTCTGATTGGAGCTTCAGAGCTTGATCCATATAATTTTTCAAAATGTCTAAACGACACTCTAATTCAATCGGATTGAATGAAATTGTCTTTTCCATAATGGATTTACGAATCCTCTCTATATTTTGCACGACTTTTGCCTTTTTTGAAAGTAATTTCTCCAATGCACTTTGGGGCGAAAGCCTTCAATAATGGCGATTAATTCAAAAGATGATCTTAAGCTTTCACAACCATATGAAAGTAGATAAAATTCTACAACAATAACTGCGAAGTTTATTTTATTTACAGTATGTGTTCAAAGTTCAATAATTTTTGTTATTTTGCGCGAATTGATTAAAAGAAAAAATTTGATATTTCCAGTGATTATAGTTTTTATTAAAACTTTTATAAGTAAACGTTTTATAATGGAACCGTTAACTTCAGGTATATAAGCATTTAAAAAGATATTTTTTATTTAGATAAATGTTTTTAAAATATTTTAAACATAAAAAAATAAATTGTTCTAAAAATGTGTTAATTTTAATATATACATTGAGTTTCAACAACTTTGCGGATGACTGCAGGAAAAAATGATTTTATGGCCTTAAAACGTAATATTTTAGCTAATAAATCCCAAAATATTTTGTTGCGCATTAGTGCGATTTTTGAGTTATGGAAGTTTTTGTGAAAGAATTCTAGTTGCCGATAGGTCGGTTTCAAAACTCATTTTTTATATTTTCGAAAATTTTGCTTAGAAAATATAAGAATATAAAACTTATTTCATCGGTAATTTAAAATATATAGCTAGGAAAATAAAATTAATGAATAACGGAGGTCAATTCTTTAACAGTTTCGCCGTAACAGCGATTTTAATTCGGCGAAAAAATTATTTTGTTGGTCTTATTTTACAAGTGCTTAATAAATTTATTTTTGTTCAATTTTGATAAAACTGTTAATCAGTATATAAAAAATGCTCAGTATATAGAAAATGTATAGTGAGTCTTTTTTAAAATTGGATAATTTTAAACCTTTCTTTCAAAGCTCAAAGCTGAAATTTTTAATTTTTTTATTTTTCATGATAATATCATAACAATAATAAAATAATTATTTTTATGAAATTAATGATACAAATAATTATTTTTATAAGATTTTCCGAAATTCACTAATAAATTCTTAAGTTTTAATAATTTTGTCATAAAAAATTAAAAAATCCAAATTTTTACTTTTGAGCCCGGGAAAGAAAGGGTTAATGTCATACAATTTCGAAAGAAAATCCACCATACATTCTCTATATACATATATATACACAATAATATGCATTAAGATATTGTTAAATTTGAACATAAGTAAAATTTACCAAGCACCTCCTCAAATTATGACCAACTGTTTGCTGCCCATAACCATCTCGAGCAACTGGTGAACGAGCCGACTCATATCCCCGCATTTAGAATTTGGCGCAGAAACAAAAACAACACCACTGATTTACTTCGCAAAAAAGCTAGATCCGCATGTGCCAAAGTACTGAGCCGCGAAAAGGCTCTCTATGAGCAACGTTTTCGCAGTAAAGTTCTTACTGCTCCGAGGGGCAGTAAAAGTTTTTTGTCATTCGTTAAGAGAGTAAAAGTTCATAGCAGTTCATCGATTCCTACTCTCTTAAAAGACGACCAAATCTTTACTGACCCGACTGACAAAGCTAATATTTTGGCCGAATTGTTTGCAAAAAATTCGCACCTACCTGATACCAATCAACTACTAATGGGTGTTTTTTTTAGAGGTATAGAACTTCGAATTGAAATAAAACACAAGAAAATCGTTTTAATGTCCATCATTTTGGCTTTATTGGAAGGATAATTTTATGCCATTAATGTTTAAATATGATTTCGGGCATGTGGCCGCCGCGGCTGGCTCGAATAAAGCCAATTCTACAGGTCCAATTTTCAACTACTTTTTCGAGCATATGGGGCCGTATGTTGGCAATAACGCCACGAATGTTGGCTTCCAAGTCCCCTAACGTTTCTGGTTTGTTGGCGTAGACGAGCGACTTCACATATCCCCAAAGAAAATAATCCAATGGTGTCAAATCGCACGATCTTGGTGGCCAATTGACAGGTCCATTCCGCGAAATTATGCGCTCATCGAATGTTTCCTTCAATAAATCAATTGTGACGTGCGCTGTGTGGCATGTAGCGCCGTCTTGTTGGAACCACAACTCATCCACATTCATGCCATCCAATTATGGAACAAAATAGTCGGTTATCATGGCTCTATACCGATCTCCATTTATGGTAACTGACTCTCCAGCATTATTTCGGAAGAAGTATGGCCCAATGACTCCACCAGCCCATAGAGCACACCAAACAGTCAGTTTTTGTGGATGTAATGCGTCTCAAGGGTCTCATGTGGATTCTCTTCACTCCAAATGCGGCAATTTTGCTTGTTGACGTAGCCATTCAACCAAAAATGAGCCTCATCACTGAACAAAATTTTGCGATGAAAATCAGCATCGAGATCAATCTCATTTTCGGCCCATACACCAAAATCACGACGCATTGCATGGTCTCGCGGCTTTAATTCTTGCACAAGCTGGATCTTGTAAGGTCGCAAGCCAAGATCTTTGCGCAAAATCTTCCATAAAGTTGATGGACAAAGCTCCAATTGCTGTGCACGGTGGCGAACCGATTCATTCGGGTCCTCTTCAACACTTTGCTCTACAACGGCAATTGTTTCTTCGGTGCGCACTGTTCGACGTCGCTGCGGATGCGTATTATCACATATAGTAAACGTAGTACGAAAACGATCCATGGTTAACCGAATTAATTGCTCTGATGGACGATTATGTCGACCATAAAATGGACGAAGCTTGCGGTAAACTTCGCGAACTGAACCATTATTTTCGAAATAAATTTGCACGATTTGCAAGCGTTGTTCTTTTGTCAACCTGTTTATGATGAAATGGCAAACCAAACTAAATATTAATCACTTGACAGCTGACAAAATGGCCGCCAGTTAAAAAAGTGATGCCAACTTAAAGTTCTATACCTCAATAAAAAACACCCGATACCAGAACTGCAGAGAGTATCGGTATCTATGCCAGCAATTTTCTTTCGAGTCCGCGCAGTCAAAAGTGTTTTATCAAGTTTAAATACAAATAAATCTCCTGGTCCAGATGGCATTCCAGCATTGGTCTTAAAACATTGCTCTTCATCTCTAGCGCGCCCATTAGCCAAACTTTTTAGTATATTATACCATTCTGGAAAATTTCCCATGTGCTGGAAAGTTGCTAATGCAACTCCCATTCCCAAAAAGGGTGACTCAAACAACCCTGAAAACTACCGCCCAATAGCAATTTGTTCCGCACTCTCTAAGGTAATGGAGAGTATGGTTAACTACCATTTGGTTAACTATTTGGAGTCAAACAATCTACTAAGCGACCGCCAGTATGGGTTTCGTAGTGGATGCTCTACGGGAGACTTACTAGCTTTTCTATCAGAAAAATGGTGCCGTTCAATTCACCGTTTCGGCGAAAGTAAAGTTGTGGCTTTAGATATTTCCAAAGCGTTCGATAGAGTGTGGCATGATGCACTTTTATCCAAACTCAATGCTTTTGGTGTCGGTAATAAATTCTGCCGATTTATAGGGAGCTTCCTCAGAGATCGCTCTATAAGAGTGATTATAGATGGGATATCGTCCAAAGAGTTCATAATTAACTCAGGGGTACCGCAAGGCTCAGTTCTTTCTCCTACACTTTTTCTTATATTTCTAAATGACCTTCTATGTCAAACTTCAAATCCTATCTACTCTTTTGCAGATGACAGCAACATATGTCATTCGTACTCATTCAGTCATAGACCAAGTCTCTCTGAGATTGCAGTCAATAGACAAAACATGAACGATACGTTAAATGCGGACCTTATTTCAATATCTGAATGGGGTCGTCTAAACAGGGTGGATTTCAATGCAAATAAAACCCAATGTTGTATGTTAACACATAAACACACAACTGATAATGTTGCTTCATCTGTAACCATGGGTGGTATAAATATCGAGGAATCAGAAGCTCTTGATGTTCTTGGCATGAAAATACAGTGCGATGTCCGCTGGACTCAACACATCTTTCATGTGTCAAAAGAAGCACTCAAGTGCCTTGGTTTCTTGAAACGGTGTAAGAAATACTTCACTCCATCTGATCTCCTTAATATTTATACCACTTACATTCGGCCCAAAATGGAATACAACTCTCATGTATGGGCCGGTGCTTCAAAGTCTATTTTGGAGCTTCTCGACCGCGTACAGGAGAGAGCGAAGGTGCTTATCGGTGACAGTAGGGTAGCCAATTCTATTGATTCACTGGAGCATCGTCGCAATGTGGGTTGCGTTTTACTGTTCTATCGTTGTTATAATGGTAAATGCTCTAATGAAATTAGGGAACTTGTTCCTGAAACACGCTCATTTTTACGTAATACTCGCACCTCAACTAGAGCTCATCCATTTGTAGTCGACTGTCCAATGAATCGCACAACACACTACAGGGAAAACTCATTTTTTAGTCGAACACTTCGTATATGGAATAAACTCCCAGCAGAAATATTTCCCCCCAGTTATAATATAAAAAAGTTTAAATCAAATATCCACAAACACTACTCCCTCTATCCTCCTTCCCATAACCTATTTTCCTAATTCCAACACAATGCGTTGCATATGTAGGGGCCATCCCCTGAGTGCTGGTCTTATAAATACAAAAAAAAATATGACCAAAAAATTACATTTCCGCGAAATTTTAAAAGTATGATGATTATGTAGTAAATATTGCTTTTATAAATAACTAAATGAAGAAAATAAAGACGCTTTATATTTTTTTGATGTTTATTTTCTGAAATGTTCTGTTTACAAATATTTATAAATAAAAATTAATAATATTTTCTAATGAGACTTTTTTGAGTAAAATCTTTGGAGTTATGAATTTTTGAAAAAAACGTGTTTTTTGTTAAAACTAGACATAAACAAATATTTAATATTTTATTTATTTAAACAAATATTTTATTTATTTAAACAAAAAAAATATTTTTTCTAAAGGCACATAAAATACGCTCTAATTTACAATTTAATTTATTAATTTACAATTTAATTTATTAATTTATCGTTTTAAATTCCAAAGTTACAGCAAAAATAGTCAAATAAGAACATTTTATTCAAAGTAGAAAAAATCCCATAAAAGGTTAACAATTTATATTTTTTCAAAAATGTTTCTTTTAAATATTGGGCTTTTATGTATTTATTAATATTTATCAATAAAAAATAACAATATTTTAATATTACGACTTTTATGAATTAATCGCCACTTTCTCTACCAATTACCCCACTGTGCAATGGTTGCGACTTGGAAGGAGATTCTTGGCGTTTTCTACTACTCATTGCAAAATTAAATTAATTCCTCAAAGCAAATTAATTAAGTTAACCAAAATAATTTAGTGGATTATTTAAATGAAATAAAATCCCGCTGTGGTAAAAAGAATTACGAAAATAATCAATAAATTAATTTCTTACTCGTCGGCTACACAATATTCGAAACGATTTCTGAAACTTTTTTTCTATAGTTCTACCTCTTTTTATGAAAATAAAAATTATTTATTTACTTTCTATTAATTCCACTTAAATAAGCCTTTGATAAAATAATATTTCCAAAAATATTTATTTGCCAAGAAAATTTAATTTATTTCAGGATAAATATTAAACAAATTATAATAATTATCACCGCTAGTGTAAACGCGTAAAATATTGATTTTCTAAACGAATTTGTATTTACAACTTTAGTACAGCACTTGTCAATGCACCCTTAATGTAAATGCACTCCTAGTATAAAGGCACACGACACAAAATGTAAATGCGACTCACTGATGACAGTTGATATATAAAAGAAATAAAGAATAAACGAAAAGAAGTAATAGCGCAAATTAAATATTTTATAATTAAATAAATTAACACTCACGAATATTTTTGTATAATTTTAGCACGATAAAAAATTATTTGCGTCAAAACTACTCGTAGCGGAACGATTTTTCTGAAATTTTGACAGTATGTTAAAGTGTGACCGGTGTACACTGTGACTTTTTCCACTTTTATCTGACCAAAATTAATAAAGCTACGTTCAGACGATGGTCAGATCTTACAATATTGTCACATCTGGCAATGTGTTTATACATTGTCTGACAATTAATTAAGCTGACAATCTCAGCTTACAATAAATTGGCAGTTCACACGATTATCAGATATGTGTTCACAAAAAATTGCCAGATCTATTGTCAGTCACAAAACACATGAAAAATATTGTTCATTTTTGTGTTTTTGACTTGAAATTTATATTTGTTTGTTATAAAATATTAATCAAAATGGAAAAAAACAGGCAATTGCCAAAATTTTAACAGTGTATGTTTAGAAAGCTGTGAAGATGAATGTGTAGTGGAGAAAAAACGTCTCACAGTGGGATTGTGGAAAAAATTATGGAAATAAGTCTGCAACTTTTAAACCATTAGGCCGATTTTAAAATAATTTTGGCAGAAATGTTTAAACCTGAAAAGCCTAGCTTTTACTATGGCGGCGCAATCGGCTCCCAAAGTAGGGCACCTCAGACTCATAAATTACATAAAACTATATATAATTGCCATTTTCCAACCAATTTGAGGAAACATACTATATAACAAATACAAATTTTTACAGTTTTATTAAAATTTTTAATTTTTGTACCATACTGCACCGATTTTTTTTACTAATATCTGATCTATATATAACCAATAGGTAAAAGGGTATTATAAGTTTGCCATTCAGTTTGTAATTTTTTCATTATTCGTCTTAAAACAAATAAAAATAATACCGATCGACTCAGGAGTCGGGGTCTAAATCGACTTAGAGAGTCGTATTTGACTATTCTTAGAATTTTAAAATCTATTTTTTTTAAATGCAGTTAAGAAATGTTTCAATTCAATTCTCATCGAATTTTGATATCTCTAGTGTTTATAAACCGATTTTAATGAAATTTAATAGCGTGCTGTGTTGGAAAATTTTCTCAAATCTGATATATAATTCGGATTAAATAAATACGATTTTTTAAATTTATTTTTTTTAATTTGCCAATTTGAGGACATCGATATATTGTGCTTTCGCGATATCTCAGTTATTGATTTATCGATTTTGATGATTGTGCTGCGCTAAATTGTGTTATCCTTGACTGTCAGTGGAGCATAGCAAGTTGCGCTGAATTATTTCCAAAAATTTGATATATAGTTCAAAAAACTTTTTTTTTTAAATAAAGTTTTTTTACAAAAAAAAAATATTTTAAATTCGGTAATTTGTGAGACATCGAATTTGGCGATATCTCAGATTGTACCTATTTTGATAATATATATAATATCGTTTTGCTTAAGAGGATTTTTTAATATCTGATATATAATTCCTTTCGGTATACTATACGTAAATTGAGGAATTTATACAAATTAAAAAAATACAATTTAAAAGAAAATACAAAAATTTGAATTCGGCATCGAATTTCGAATTTTTGCTATATCTCAGTTGTTAGTAGAACTACATGTTGAAATTTAATAGTATAATTGGTACATGTAAGTTATGTCGGTATGCCATCTAGGAGCTCATCAAACTTGATTTCAGCATACCGTAATATGTCTTAAATAAGTGTCTTTAGAACTTTATTCATGACATAGACCTATTGATTCAGGAAATTTTAATTTCGATCCATAATTTTTTGCTTAAAAAGTTTTATACCATCGCAAATATATTTATAAAAAATTTTTCTAATCCAAAATCTATTAGTGTTAACTCAGATAAAACAAAAATGTTGGTTGTTTTTAAGTTTTTTGCTAAAAGTGTTATTTGCTTATTTGCTTTTTTAATTCATCTTTTTATAATATTTTTATTCGAAAAAGACTCCCAAGGGAGTCTTTGTGACCTACTTTTGTTATCTAGACACGTTCAGCTTATATTCGTGTGTTTACAAAAGTTGTTAAGCTTTATCGTGGCTACAATTATGGTATTCAGAAGCGTTGTTGTATCATGTATCGTGTAAAAAAAATACTACATACAAATTTTAGTTATAAATACACTAAAAAAAATACTACATACAAATTTTAGTTATGAATACACTGTTGTAAAGTTGTATATTTGTATTGTTGTATCTTATCAGCTGTCAAGCAATAATAAAAAAGAAGAAGAACAAACATATTTACAGTTGGTGGTGTTTTATTTACATTAAAAAATAAATCTTTAAATTGGATATACGTACCTCGTTTTCTTTTAATAATTCCATTTCTTCTCTATTTAGAATAATTTTTATTAATCATAAATTTGTTTATGGTTTTCTTCTTCTTTTTTCCAAAACGGCTATTCACATGTGAATCATATGCTTCAATTGCATACAACATTCAATAAACATATGGGTGAAAATTGTATAGATTGTACTGAATTTTTTCATGCAAATTACCAACAACAAACATACAATGGTGTATTTTAATACAATTATACAATAATATACAATGATACAAGGAGCTTGCAAATACTCTAAATATTTATAGTGTAGGAAAAATCAGGATTTGAAAAAAGTTATGATCAAAAAATTAAAAACAAAAAAATGTTTCCTTTACTTTCTTAAAAAAAATCTAAGATAAAATACTTTTGATTTTAGCAAGAAATATTCTATATACTCTTGGCTACATTTTTGTTGAACATAGTTAAGCGATATTTTTAAGTTCTGATTAGCTATTTGGTAAAAAGTGATGACACCTTTTTTAGGCATCATGCAAATACTGCGAATCTTTGGAGGCCTATAAAAATAAAAAAAGTCACTAACTTGGACAAACTGAGTATAGGGTTTTACTATAATTTGATAGTAGAATAAATAGTACCCATGAAGTCACGACCTTGCACTTTTCAAAAGATGTTAATTTGTTGTGTAGTGTAGTTTATCTGTCGTTTCACAGTGGTTTTCGGACGTTTTTTTTTTTAATAATTCTGTAACTTTTGAACGACTGGAGATATTTAAGTGAAACGGTGGTAGTCAAGGAAAAATCAACTCGAATGATTTTCAAAAACACTGGTCCATGAGGGGTCGGGAGAATGATTGATGGACCTTCAAAGTTTGGTCACCTCGGGTGTTCGACTTTTTTAAAAATTCGCCAAAAATCCATTTCTGGATAGATTGAAAAGAAATTTTAAGCTTAAGTTGTCCTTGAGAAGATCTACCTTTGGCTTTCGAGATATTTGGTTAAAAAGAATTTTTGGGTTGATGTTTTACCTATTTTTTAAGCTTTTTTTGAACTGGTGGGAAAATCTGATCACTAAGTAATATTTGTGAAATATCTATAGATTTCTTCTTGAAACATAAAAAAATATCACTAACAAAAAGATATTTTCTTAAGGAACATAAAAAGATTTTTAAAAGAAAACATAATAAGAATGCGAATAAAATTATAATAAAATTATATAATAAAAAATGGTCGCGGTTCTAAAAAGTTCATAAATATGCAATTTTATCTTAACTTAGTAAGCCTTTGAGTCCCTTTTCAATAACATTTGGTAAATATTCCAATATCTTTATGTACGTTAAAACTCATTAATTATGGATATAAACTAAGTTCTTGGTTAGTTATCTATAACTCTAAAGTTAGCGGACCGATTTGGATCAAACTAACAATATTTGGGAGTTATTGGTCTGTCAATCTATAGAAGCCTTAGGGTCTTAGGGCATACGGAATTAGTGAGGTTTTTAAACTGTTATCAGACCTATATTAGAAAAACTTAAGGTTACTAACGTATATATATATATATATATATATATACATATATATATATATATATATATATATATATATATATATATATATCGGAAAAATACTTGAATTTGTGTAATATAAAAGTTATTGGACTAATTAAGATGAATACTTAAGCGATAATATTTGGGAAGTATTATTCTAGCCTAGGTATCAAGGCAAGATGTAAACAAGTTCTAGTTGAAGATGTATATTTCACATATCCATTTTTAATGTGCTATATGCACTATATTAGTTAGTGGTTAACCAAGTTTATCTACCAAGTAAGTAGACCGATTTAGATGGGTTCTTCATGAACAATATTTGGAAGGTGTCTTTTATCGAACTATTTTAGAGTACACTCAGAAAAAAATGAACTAAAATTTAGGAAAATTTACTAAATTTGAGGAAAAAATGGTTGTCGTATGACGCCAAAGCCGTTTTTTACAGCAATTAAGTAAAAAAATTCCTTAATAAAAAAAAATACTATAATTTAGTACATATTTTATCTAAAAACTTCTTAAAAACGAGTAAATATTTCCTTTAATTTAGTTCAGATAAATGTTTAGCAATGCTATAAATAAGGAAAATTTTCCTTCATTTTAGTTAAAAGATAATTTATTTTTACTTAAAACAAGTAAAAACTGCAGTAAATTTTTGTTCAAATTTTCTACGATAGTAGAAAAAGTTTACTAAAATTCAGTAAATTATTTAGTTTGATCTTATAAAAAATTTATAATTTTTAGGAAATATTTTCCTTGAAAGTGGGAAAAACAGCCAGATAATAAATAAATTTAATCCTTATATATAGTAAAATATTCATTCCCAGTATGAAATATTTCCTACATTAATGAAACTTATTTCTAGTTTTCAGTAAACTATATACTTATCTGAATTATATATTTTCTAAATAATACAAAAAAAAAGTACTAAAATTAAGTAAAATTATTTTCTTAAATAAATTTATCCCCTTTATAAAATAAAAGTATAAAAAATGGTATAAAGTATTTTTATTAATATCTTTTAAAAAGTTAACAAAATAATTTTTAATAACATAAATACATATACATATTTAAATAGGAAATAATATTTAAATGTACACCAATTTTTACATTTTCTTATATATATGTACATATAAATTAGAGTGCACCTTATTTTTTAAAAATGTAACCTTAATTTTCCCGAAGAAATGTTGTCCGTAACAAAAAGATATGTAATAAAAAATTATATTTAGATTGCATTAGGAGTAGGCGTGTCGCATCCGCCCCCAAATTAGTTCTTATGGGAAAAATGGGAGTATTTTTGGTTTTACCGAAATTTCAATCAATAACAACTTATATACAAAAAACAATAGTTTTAAGGCCATAGAAATAAAAATGGATGAAGAAGTTTTAAAATTTCCCCACATTCGTAATGTTGAAAGTTTCCTCTTATTAAAATAACTTCGGACAATGACTCAATGTATTTCATTACCCATTCTTTGCCATTAAATATCTGATGTTTTACAAGTTTAAGAATTTATTTATTTGAAAATGCAATTTAAACTTCAATATAAAAGAATTTTGGTTCACAGTGTGAGTTATTGGAAAATAGATAAGTATTTAAATTAATGTATTTATTAATGAAGACAAATTTTTAAGAAAAAAATCGTACTTCAGAATTAACTGCAGTATAATACATTGAAAAATATTAAAGCGTTTTCATAGTCAAATTGTTATTTACTTTGATAAAATAACATGGAAGGGACGCTCTTTGTGACGCACGGCATCTTTGGCTACGGAACACTAAAGGTCCTTCATTGTCTGAAAGAAGTACCCCTTGTTCCAATTGGAATGTTGTCGTGGAATTATTTATTTATTTTTTAGTTAGTTAGGGAAAATAAACATTTTAACCAGGCACCGAAAATAACTGTTATTTTAAAATTTTTGATTAAAAAAATCAACCAGAAGGAGTTATCGTAGAACAAAACCAAAAATACCGTTTGGATGGTCTTGGTCAAAATATTTATAAGCTGAGATACTTTTTATTTTTTAACTTTTATTTTAAAAATCAAAAATAAAAGTTATTTTTTAACTTTTATTTTAAAAATGAATAATAACAATTATTTTATAACTTTTATTTAAAAAATCAAAAATAAAAGTTATTTTTTAACTTTTATTTTAAAAATCAAAAATAAAAGTTATTTTTTGACTTTTAATTTTAAAATCGGAAATAAAAGTTACTTTTTAACTTTTATTTTAAAAATCAAAAATAAAAGTTATTTTTTAACTTTTATTTTTTGAATCAGAAATAAAAGTTATTTCTTCCCTTTTTTAACGGTAATAAAGTTATTTTTATATATTTTTTTTAATTTTCGAAAAACTATTTGCCTTTTGACTGAAATATTTAAAATTTTTACGTAATTATTGAAAAATGTTGGTATGATGACGGTGGCAAAGGGATCATATGGTCAAGCTTAACCGACGTTATAATTTTCTACTTATTAAGAGTAAAGTGTCTAAACAATTTATATGGACATTTTCATACAAAATATTTAGACACTGGTTGTTCAGAGTTTAAAAAATATTATTATACCGACCTTAGTCTCACAAGTCATAATTATATACTAAAAACTTAATTTAAAAAACAATTTGGTTCTATTCATTTTATAATATTCATTTCTATAAAAAATATATACTTATGTATATAAAATTTTAAAATGGGTCGCAAACGAAATTTTTTTTTACGCGAGTTTTATGTTGAAAGTTATGGCGAAGCGGTTTGCAAATCGTGCGGAAAAAAAATAAGTAATTTTTCCACAAATTTAAAACGCCATTTAGAACAAACACATAGTGAAGTTTTTCAAGATTTGGCGAAAAAAATTAAAAGTGAACAAGAGAACCTAGTGGAAAGTAAAGTTAAATTTTTTGTAGAAATGACCAGAAGCGAAGTTATAAACGCCTGTATTGAAATTGTAACAAAAGAGTCGCTTCCTCTTTCGTTTTTTGATTGTAATTCTTTTAAAGTGTTGGTAAACCCTTTGTTAGATGGCCTAAATATTTCTAAAATTAATTCAAGAAACATTATGGATTTGGTAATTGAGAAATCAATTGAAATTAAAGACAAAATTAAAAGTTTGCTAAAAAATAAAATCATTCATTTAAAAATTGATAGCGCTACTCGCAGTGATCGCTCAATTTTGGGAATAAATGCCCAGTTTATTTCAAAAAATAAAACTCTTAATATTATCTCTCGCAATGTTGGAGTTAAAAAAAAGACACACTGCTGAAAACTTAAAAGTTCAAATTGAAAACGTTTTAGCAAGTTATAATGTGGACAAAAAACAGATATATTCTTTTACAACAGATAACGGGCGCAATTTGGTAAAAGCTATTCAGCTTTTATCTCCACAAAAAATTTAAAGTGAAAGTGAAAATTCAGATGACGATGAAGATGAAGATGATATTTTGGAAAACTTAATTAGTAGTATTAATTTTGAAAATATAATATCAACTAAATGCGCTGCACACACTTTACAACTTTCAGTAAAAGATTTTCTTCGGGAATGCCTAGAAGACATAAACCATGCACGAAATGTAGTAAAAATTCTGAGAGCTCCATCATTTCGGTAAGTTAACATGAAATATTTATTTCTCTTTTATTTAGGAAATAGAAAGTACTAGATCAGAGTATTAAAACCCCCAAAGAGCTTGGACTTAGCAGGTGGAACTTTAAAGTTATCGCCATTTAAAAGTTGCAATTTTTTAAGTGATAAAAATATAGTTCAATTTTCTTTATCCTTCTCTCAACTATGGATTATATTGTTGATATCAAAATTCAAAAAAGTGGTCCCATGGGGGGATCGCGAAATAATAGACTTTTTGTTTTACTCATATTATTTCAGTACAAATTTTGAACATTTTTTCATGAATCGCTTGAAATTTTTTTGTTTTAAAATTTACGTAGAAAATTATATAAAAAATTTGTATTTAGTTAGTATGAGATGTGGTTTAGTTTTCGAAAATTTTTGATTTTACTCCTATACAGAACTTTTTTCGATAAGGAAAAATATTTGACTTTGGAAATTTCTGAACATAAAACGAGTCAAGATATTTAAAAACGGACGCTTTAATATCGAATGCACAGTGGGTCAAAAACATGATTTGCATTGTTTAGAAGAAACAGACTTATTATTTATTAATCTTTTTTTTTGCTTCAAACCACTTTGTGGCGTATGTAACTCATATAAATATCTATTATTTTGAGTACTTCCTATTGGCCTTACTTCTGGAATTAAGAAAATTATCTGACGACAGTGACAGACCATAATATTTTCCTACTTGATTATTTCTCCACTTGTTTATCATATTTGTTCTTCTTGTAGATATAAAATACAGAATTGTGGTATACCTAAGCCCCAATTGGATGTTGTAACCCGATGGAGTTCCACCTACAATATGCTTAAACGTCTTTTAGATTTAAAAGAATTTTGCATTAATAATATTTCTATTTCTGAACACCTAAGTAACAGCCAGTGGCTAATAATAGAAAACATTGTTGCAGTTTTAGAGCCTGTCCATGAACTTACCCTAAAATTACAAAAATCACAACTAATTTTCGGTGATTTCTATAAATATTGGATAGAGCTTATTTTTAAGTTAAGAAATATAAACACTGAAGATGCAATAAAACTTTTAACAAATATAGAAACTCGGCTATCAATATTGTTGGAAAATGATACTATGTATGCGGCATTATTTTTGGACAGTAGATTTATGCGTTTGTTATCAACTACAAAAAAAGAAGCTGCGAAAAGACATTTGAAGAAACTTTTTCAGCAGACACAATGCATTGCAAAGGTAAGCCACGTTCAAAAATTTTTTTGTACAAATTGTTCTCAATTTTTTTTTTTTTACAGGAAAGCACTACAACGGAACAAGCTACAGCGGAAGAGATTATTATTGAAAGCAGCATGCAAAGTTCTTCGTCATCTTTACTAAGAAGTGGATTACGAGATATGGAAATTTCAAATTATTCATCTGATGATGATGAAAGTTACGAAATAACCGATAATACCCGCAAAGCCTTCTACGAAATCGATAATTTTAAGGAAAAAAGATTAGATGTTGATGAAAACATTATTGAATATTGGAATAATAAAAAATTTGTACTTCCATGGCTACGGAAACTAGCTTTAATTTTGCACGCTGTGCCCGCGACGCAAGTAAGTGTGGAAAGGTCATTTTCTGCATTAAGATTTATTCTCGGAGATTTGCGTTATAATTTATCTGAAGATAATCTAGAGGCAATAATGATTGTAAAACTTAATTCCAATAATTTTTAACAAAACATTTAAATATTTACATAATTGACATTTAGATTATCTTTAGATAAATTATAACGTCAATCTTTAAGAGATAATTATGACAATACTGAAAACACTTCTCCACACTAACTTGAGCTACATACGGAAGTAAAAGTATAGTAAATTTCGGCAACCACTGACGATCAAATTTGTGTATCTATTTAAATTAAACAGCTCGACGAATAAAAAGAAGTAAAAGTTTCTGAAATGTTATACCATTTTTATGGTAGGTACTGTCGAGCACAACAACACTCTGTTTTCAGAATTTTCAAAACACTCCCAAAATCTTGGTTTATGGATAAAAAATGGTATTTCAGACCCGTATGCACTTATCACCCTGTCACTTAGACAAATTCAAAAAGATTTAAATTTTTTGGTAGATATCTGTCTATGTTATAGGGTGATAATTGCATACGGGTATGAAAAACCGTTTTTATATCCAAAAATTAAGATTTTGTGCATGTTTTGAAAATTCCAAAAATAGAGTGTTGAGTGTACTCGACTGGACCTACCAGAAAAATTGTATAACATCCCAGAAACTTTTACTTAATCTTAGTTGTCTCACTGTGTTTTTAATTTCTTAAAACATAATTTTTGTATTATCAATGATTTCGTAATTTCATAATATTGAGTGATCTAAAATGTATTTGCAGATTTGTTAAAATTATCTCTTACTTGAAATTTTTCTCAATCGAAATTCAGTTTTATTTAAGTAGCTTTATAATTCCATCATTGTAGAACGTTTGTTGTATATAGGCAAAACACTTGGAGATTTTTTTCTTCAAGGATATTTTGCAGAAATGATAAACTTACGATGATATGCTAGTGCAAATAAAAGCATCTATTGGAAAAAATCGAAAGATAAAAAGTATCAATATTATAATATCCAAAAAATTACAAAAATTTGTAACTAAATATCTAGCTTTAAATAACATTTTCATTAAAATACTTACATGTTACTAATTATAAATAAAATATTGAAATAAATAAAATGAATTCGCTTTATTCTGCATACAAACTTTGATATAGAGAAATAAATATATATGTAGCACTTACTAACATACCCAAACAGTTTATTTTATTAAGCATGTTAATTTTAAAAATAACTTTTATTTTTGATTTTTAAAATAAAAGTTAAAAAATAATTGTTATTTTTGATTTTTAAAATATAAGTTAAAAAATAATTGTTATTTTTGATTTTTAAAATATAAGTTAAAAAATAACTTTTATTTTTGTTTTTTAAAATAAAAGTTAAAAAATAACTTATTTTTGATTTTTAGAATAAAAGTTAAGAAATAACTTTTACTTTTGATTTTTAAAATAAAAGTTAAAAAATAACTTTTATTTTCGATTTTTAAAATAAAAGTTAAAAAATAATTGTTATTTTTTGACTTTTTCGATAAAAGTCATAACTGTTACGGTCCCTGATTTTAACTGATATATAAATCGAAAAAATTTAAGAAAATAAAGTTTAAAATTTAATTATATTAAATGCCATAAATAGTAGTATGGTATAAATTTCGGGCTATATGAGCCCAACACTTTTATCAACCCATGTCCATTGCCGACAATCTGACCCAGTTCGGCTTATATTCGTCCATCTGATGGTCAATGAACATGAGTAAATAAAAGTGTTTGGCTAAAGGAACAAAATTTATACCATACAATGACTTTTGAGTTTTACCCACAATTTTTTCGATTTTGTATTAATAAATAATGTGTTAAGTTTTGGCCTTTACTGTAAGCCCTATAATTAACTGTTACTTAAAACACCTATACGATTTTTTTTTTATTTTGGATACTTATCAATACATTACGCAAAAGCTCAATCTAAAAATATATTTACCTCAAATACTTGGGCATTAAGTTATTATAATAAAAAAAAACTGTACCTAAATCCAATAACTCTTCATTTAGAAGATCGCTTTTGGAGTAATTTAAATCTCTGTCACTAAGCCCCTCTTTCTTTAAATTGACGTTAAATTATGATATTTCATATACAACAACCTCCTGGCAAACATTAAATAAGACCCACCCTAATTTAAAAACTGAGGCATAGATAACACAGGCCAACATGGTTTTGTTGTCAAAAAGTGGAGGGTCATTTCCGAAGTAATTTTTTGCGTAGAATCCGAATCCGGGGTCCGAATTGCTCTATCACGTCAGGATTTTGAGATATTTGAGGTTTTTTACCCAAAAAATGGCGTTTTTGGCTACTTTTGAGGTTATGTACAGAAGAGACAAAATTTTTTGGGAGTTTTTTTTTAGTTGCATCTTATAGCACTACTCTTCCTCTTTAATTTAAGAGTCGCAGAGTTCAATTACGATTTTTCTACACCAAGTTACGTCAATTTGAAATTACGAGATATGTCCTATTAATTGCATGACCATTTGCATTGAATACGTTGAGGCAGACATTTGTCTACTGGGTATTTTCTCTTCAAAATTTTTACTTGGGGATTTTTGGGGTTACTGATTACGAATACAGAATCAATACAAATGGTCTTTTTTGTACAAATAATAAAAAATTGTATATCAATAAGACGGGGAAAAATTATACTAAATGATTCACACTAAAGAAATGTATGCTTAAAGGAATTCCAAAGTGAGACGGGGCAAAATTAAAATTAAAATTAAAATTTAAAATAAAATTAAAAAAAAAAATTAAATTGTATATCAATAAGACGGGGAAAAATTATACTAAATGATTCACACTAAAGAAATGTATGCTTAAAGGAATTCCAAAGTGAGACGGGGCAAAATTAAAAAGAAAACATGTTTTAATATTGGCGAAGGGACTCCCGCTCGTAATTTCAAATTGACGTAACTTGGTGTAGAAAAATCGTAATTGAACTCTGCGACTCTTAAATTAAAGAGGAAGAGTAGTGCTATAAGATGCAACTAAAAAAAAACTCCCAAAAAATTTTGTCTCTTCTGTACATAACCTCAAAAGTAGCCAAAAACGCCATTTTTTGGGTAAAAAACCTCAAATATCTCAAAATCCTGACGTGATAGAGCAATTCGGACCCCGGATTCGGATTCTACGGAAAAAATTACTTCGGAAATGACCCTCCATTTTCCAACAACTTCCATGACCCCAATATTTGTAGGCCTGTGTAATGCATCAGCCTTAACATGCGGGGAAGTCCGATAACCTTTTTCGATTTGAAGAAGACGGCTGATTGTTACTTGTGACGACAACTCCAAGCACAGAAAAGTCATATGTTAAGCTCTGCCAACCAACTAAATAATCCTGCCAAGTGGCACTTATAATACAAAAGCTAGCCATAAGTTCAGAATTTAGTCGAAGTATTCTAGATAACAAGCTGCTGTAGTTATTGTTGGAAGCCAAGCAATGGTTTTGATCGGTTTTAACTTGAAAAGCAAAGACTTTTCTTGGTCTATCCTACATCTCAACTGTGGACACTGACTTTCTCGTGGTATCACACCTGGTTAGCTACCTTAACACCAGTTAAAGAAGATAGCTAACAAGTGCTGTGAGTTCTTCCCGTACTTCTGGAAAAAAGCGCCTATTTATTATGAAAAAGCAAAAAAAATTGGATCATATTTAAGGATTAGCACCTGGAATATCCGATCTCTCAACAGTGGAGGTGTCCTGGTCCAGTTGATTGATGCACTCGATAAATTCAAACATGATATGATTGCTGTCCAGGAGATTAGATGGAATAGCCACGGCTTTGCCAAGAAACCAAAAGGTGACCTGTGTAGCTGTCATGTTATTAAGCATGAGTTTTGTTGCGGTTTTATGGTAAACAACAGATTGCGAAATCTTGTTTCTAGGTTCACCCCAGTAAACGAAAGGTTAGCAACAATTCGCGTTAAAGATAAATACTTTAATCTAAGCCTGATTTATGCACACGCTCCCGCTGAAGAGAATGACGACGATGTAAAAGAATCTTTCTATTACCGGCTTGAAGAAGTTTATGATAGCTGCCCCAGTCATGACGTGAAACTGATCTTTGTCCAGTGCACAAAAAGGTGATAAATCTGTCTGGCCTTACTATAGAGGAAGACTTATACCAATTGCATATATCAATTGCATATAAGCATCCTGTGTGAAAGGCTAAAACCCAAAATTAACGAAATAATTGGGACCTTTCAATATGGCTTTAGACCAGGTTAATCAACCGAGAAAAACAAATGGAAACTTACCTTATTTAACTTTTTGCATGATACTGCAGCTAATACAACTGGCACGATTTTCAGCAGAAAGCGCCTGTTACTCGCGTTTGCCGATGACATTGATATTATGGGGCTCACGTTGCGTGTGGTGACTAAAATGTAGAAATTTTTCTAAACTTAAGTATAACTTTTTAGTAATTAGGAAAATTATGAACTAAAATTTACGACAACAACTTTCAGAATTTAAGTAAGCACAATTTTATGAACTATTTTTGAGTAAATCATTTACTCAATCAAATTTTTTGAACTAAAGTCAATATTACCTACTTTTACGATATGATGAATTAAAATTTAGGACAAGTTTACTAGTTTTTAACAAAAATTTCCTTAAAATAAATAATATTTAAAAAATTCATGAAATTTTTCTATGGAAAAATATTAACTATTTTTTAGTATATGAACTATAATTTTTTTAGTTGAATATAGTATTTTTTACTAGATTGTAACAATTTTTCCTAGTTTTGAGTAAAAATTTACTCCGAAAAAGGAAATTTTTTTACTATTTTTAAGGAATTATTTTTCCTTAAATTTAGTACATATCTTTTTTCTGAGTGTAGGCTCGTAATTGAATATATTATAAGAATGCTTTGCTAAAGCAACTATTACTTTTAAATGTATGTGCAAAATAGACATACCTAAGGCTGTCAATTTGACTAAATTATTTTCTGTGTAAATCCTAAAAGGACAACAATCATTTCGATATACAATACTACAATACAACATTTTTATACAAATGAAGTCACAAAAGTTCTATTGTTTATTATTAAGAAATGGTATCTTGGTTGGTATCTTGATCAATATATTTTCTTTACAATGCTCAAAAGTCAGACCATTTATTTAAGATATACGAGTATAAAATATCTCCGTCTGCTAAAATCAGTTTTGTAAAACTCCCAGAAAATACACCGACATGAATTATATATCAGATTTCAGGACGAACTCCCGCAATGCACACTATTAAATTTTATTAAAATCGGTAAATAAACACCAGAGCAATTGCAAAAAAATCAAATAAAGTTTTCTCAAAAATGTTGAATTTGGCTATTTGCAATACATCGATTTTACTATTTTAACCATATCTTAGGTGTTTATTGACCAATACTTCGTGCTTCGCGGAAGTATTTCCAATACTTATATATAATTTATGTGGTTCGATCGTCAAGGAAAATTGTTTTTCTTATTTTTCGATTGAATTTTTTTCGTATGTATTTTAAGTCCTAAGACTATTCTATGGAAATTTACTGAATAAATAAAAAGAGTTTTAATGAAAACTTTGCTTATTAAATTTTATTAGCTTAATTTTTTCGTGCTAACTTTACGATATTAGCTTTTATAATAGAATTTATTGAGATTGAAAATTTTTAATTTAGAAATACAATGGGTAAAATGAATTCGACATATCCGAACAAAGGAATCTTCTTTGTTTAAAATTGTTTTTGACATATAACTTAATAGAGTATTTTGATTAACAAATATTACATTTCTTTTAGCAAAATGGTTTCACTAACCGAAGCATTGGCTGAACCAATGAGAAAAAGGTCTTCGTCAGCAACTGAATCATCAAATTTACATCATGACATGAAACCATCCCATAATTTAGATATCACCAATAATTATCTCTTAGATGGTAAGTGATTATTGATAGCAATTAACACATGATCATTATCGGTTACAACTGCTACTTATTGTCCAACTAAATAAATTTTTATTCACACTTATCGCGGTTAGCGTAGACTTATTTAGGCGTATGTCGTATTTGTTGACGTCTTTAAAATTTAATGGTATAGTGGAAATTTTTCGCCTACGCCTACTACTCTTTTTTTGTAAGAGGTCGTATTGTAACAGATTACTTAATTTTATTTATTATGAAATTTATAAAAAAAATTCCGTAGAACACAGCTGATCTAGAAAAAAACAAAAAAAAAATAATAAACAGATTAGAATAATTAATGAACTTACTTGTAAACTTGTTTTCTTTTTAACTCCTCTTTATATAGGTTTAGTTTTTCTTCTTTAATTTTGTAAATTCTTCTTGTGTATTTTTCTATTTTGGTCAAACTTTTTTATTATACCCTTCACCAATAGGTGAAAGAGTATTATAAGTTTGTGATTCCGTTTGTAATTTTATTAGTGATCGTAGACCCCATAAAAATTATACCGATCGACTCAGAATCGGGAGGAGAATCGATTAAGCGATGTCCGTCTGTCTGTCTGTCTGTTGAAATCAAGTTTCTGAAGCCCCTGGAGGATGGTCCTACATAAATTATATACCAGGTTCTCCCGCAATGAACGCTATTAAATTTCATTAAAATCGGTTTATAAACACCGAAAATATCGAAATAGCAAAAATTAGACGAAAATTTTAAAATTTTTGATTGAAACACACTTTTTCATGTCAAAATCGGTCCATAAACAACTGAGATACCGCCAAAACACTAAATTTGATGTATCGAAAATTGCCCAAAGTACGCGTTAGAGAATGTTTGTTAAAAAATGAAATGCAGAAATAGGAAAAACCATCCTCCTGGAGCACGGACATACATAAATTTTATATCAGATTTTAGGAAATTCCCCCGCCAAGCACATTATTAAATTTTATCAAAAGCGGTCCATAAACAACTGAGATATCGACAAAACACTACTTATGATGTACAGCAAATTGCCCAAAGTACGTGTCTAAGAAATTTTGTTTACATTTTGTAAGTATTGTTTCTGCCATATCTCAGGTGTTTATGGACCGATTTTGATTAAATTTGACAGCGTTCTTTGTGGGATATATATAATCTGATATATAAACTCTACAAATCTGATTATGAATAGCATTCAAATTGTACCGATCGACTCAGAATCTGCAGGAGAATTGATTTCGCGACGTCCGTCCGTCTGTTTGTCCGTCCGTATACCTGTCTGTCCGTCCGTCCGTCTACCTGTCTGTCCGTCCGTCTACTTGTCTGTCCTTTTTTCTGTTGTAGTCAAGTTTTTGGAGCTCCTGTTTGGTCGATATTTTAGATGTTTATTTTGATCAAATTTAATAGCGTTCTTCGTACCGGATCACCTAAATTCTGATGCACTCGGTAATTTGTGGTGTTTTGATCGACAACGATGAAATTCAGGGTGGGACGATATTTTAAAATTTTGTGTAAAATGCATATGGGTATACCTTCCAGGAGCTCCACAAATCTGATTTTAGCAGACAGACACACTGCATTTATCTTGATTTTGTGTCTGACTTTTGAACATTATGATAACATTTGATTATGTATTATAAATCAAATTATAGGCAATCTTCCTAGGAAGTACAAAAATGCAGCTAAGTACATGATATCCGTTCAAAACCTACATATGTATGTATGTATCTCACATATCAACGAAAATTTAAATTTTTTAATTGCAATTCGGAGAAATCCGTTCACGTTTGACAATTGCTCCCGTATAACTTCGCCTAAGGCAATCTCTTAGTAGCTAAAAAATGACAAATTATAATTATCTTTATACTAAATGTCATCATCATATCTATTATAATAGATACGATGATGACATTTAGTATAAAGACGTTATACAATATCATTATTCAGGGCGATAGCGCCTAAAAGAAACTTTCTAGAGGGACAACATTTTACAAAAGTATTTCTGATCTCTTGAAAAGTTCGGTATTGAAAATAGGCGAGCTCGGTTCACATTTACTGTTATCTCCCATATAACCCCGACCGGGAATCACTTTAATGCTGATAAATTAAATCACATTATAATTGCACAAAGAACTAGAGCAAAACTTTCCACACATCCATCGGACAGATCGAAAGAACAATACATCCCAAATATTATTGTTGAAGTATTCATCTTAATTAGTTAACTAACTTCAGATTAATAAGTAAATCTTCAATAAATTTTCCGCCAAAGCTGATATCCATTCATTTAAAAGCTATATATTTAACGTACTCGTATGTATCTAAAACTAAGAGTGTAGCCTTAGAATTAAAGAGTGTTCTAAAAAAATATGCATATACTATTTTAGACAAAATTTATCCATAGTGCAAGAAATAATTTATTTTTTGATCAAGTTAGTTTCTATAGATATGTCAGATACTATTATTTTAGAAATTATTAATCTTGAATAGTTATTTCAATCAAAATGGACTGCGAAAAAAAAAAGTTCGTGAAAATATAATTAAAACTTTTCAAAAAAATCCGTCATGGACTTTTAAAAAAAAGCTAAAAATTTGAAAGTTGACCCTCGAACGGTTTCTAATGCCATCAGACGGTATAAGGATAACCTGAGCATTGAAAGAAAACCTGGATCAGTGAGGAAAAAAGGTCCTACAGATATTGGTAAGGCAAAAGAAGTCGAGCGACTCTTTCGAAGAGCGCCTAACACTTCTTTAAGAAAAGCAGCTCGTACGGTGAAATGTTCTACGAATTTTGCACATAGAGTCAAAGCTTATGCTGGACTGAAGACGTACAAAGTCCAAAAGATTCCAGATCGCAATGCTATAAAGAACTTAAAAGCAAAAAAACGAGCGAAAAAATTGAAGTCTGATTTTATAAAAAAATACACCTGTTGTGTGATGGATGATGAAACATACGTACTGGCAGACTTTTCTCAACTTCCTGGTCAAGATTTTTATGTTGCTGATAAACGGGGCAATGTTCGGCAAGAGTTTCGCACAAAAAAACAAACGAAATTCCCTAAGAAGTTTCTCGTGTGGCAAGCTATTTGCAGTTGTGGCAAAAGAAGTAAAGTAATTGTGGCATCTGGCACAATAAACACAGAAATTTATATAAAGGAGTGCCTACAAAAACGGTTGTTACCCTTTTTAAGAGAGCACAGAGTGACTACATTTTTTTGGCCCGATTTGGCATCATGCCATTATGGAAAAAAGGCACTTGAGTGGTACTCAAAGAATAATGTCATTTTTGTACCACGAGAGGCAAATCCATCCAACTGTCCAGAACTTCGGCCTGTGGAAAGGTATTGGGCTCTGGTAAAAAAGGAATTGAAGCACACAGGAAAGATTTGCAAGAACATGTCCGATTTTAAGCGCAGGTGGAACACATGCTCCAAAAAGGTATCAGAAGCAAATGTAAAATCTTTAATGGGAGGGTTTCCGAAAAAAGTCGATAATTTTGCAAAACCCGAGTACTAAGTAAACATTTTAATGCTAAATGATTTTGTATAATATGTCATTATATTTGCGTATTTTGTAGAGTTTTTATATTAAAAGGGTAGATTTTTATTTAAGAAAATCCAACTACAAATTTCATTTGAAGCACTCTTTATAAGGTAATTCTAAGGCTTGTATACATTGACAATCATTGTTAAAGCTTTGACCTAAATCAGTCCGCTTACTTCAGAGTTTTACATAACTAATCATGAACTTTTAATAGTTGGATAATTCGTATGAATTAAAGTACACAACCCTCACTGGGCACTGTGTTTTTGGGTTGCATGCCAGAATACTTAATCTTCATCAAATCGATGTGCTCTTGCAAATGTAAGGGCATCTACATTTTGAAGCATATTTTCTGCATGGTTTATCTGGGGCCAAATTACGGCATTCGATATCGATCAAAATCTTAGATATTTTCAAAACATTTGTGTAGCATGCTTTAAGGATAATCAAAATTATTTATAAGAATAAACTTTTTGCATCGAAGTAATTTTGAACATCCCTAAAGTATACTTCACAATATTCGCTTAAGAGTCTGAGTTTTCGTATTTTGGCCCCTGGTCTATCGAATTTTATTAAATGTTCTTCAAATAGACACATATCACTTTAGAATCCAAGTGACGCTGCCTTAGACCTGCCCAACCTAACCTTTGGGTCCATAACTATTCTAGATGATGACGCCACCGAAAAGCTTTTCGTTTTCCGACTCTTAGTTTTAAAGATTCTTTGAATATAATACTAGTATAACCAAATATTGCTAGGAATTACATTTAGTATGAACAAAAGAAAATTAATATACATATGAAGCATTTGTGTGGGGCTCAACTAAGTCAGTAATCAGAAACTATATAATTATCAATATATTCTTACGATTTTGTACTTTACTTTTGGAACACCATTGGTGAAGGGTATCCAAAATTCGGCAAAGCCGAATATACTACTCTTGTTTCTGAACTAATTTTGTTTTAATGTTCCACTTGTTTCTCTAACAATTTAAGTTTGTCACATTCTTTATTTTTGAGAACTTTTTTTTAATTATTTGAATCCACATGTTCTTCAAATAAACTTAAGTCTCCAGCAGTACCCAAAACATTTTTTGCAGGACGATGCACAGTGGTTTACGTACGCTTTTTATGGAAATAATTCTGTAACTTTCGAACGACACGAGATATTTGAATGAAATTTGGCTCGTTAGTTATCCTTGAAAAGATCTACAAAAAATACGCTTATATGTTCAGGTCATATCCTTTGGCTTTCGAGATTTTTTTTTGGTTGATTTTTTACCTGTTTTTTAAACTTTTTTTAATCTGGCGAACTCATTTAAGATCCTAAAATTTCTTAAAAATACTCCTTAAGTTTTTAATAAAACTCTGAATATCTTTTGTGCAAGTTAAAAATATTTAAAGTTGAAACATACAAAAATATGGAGTTTTTTCCTAAAAGGTTGCTATATTTTTTACTTACAAAAAATATTTTTTTAAAAAACATGAAAACATTTTTTTTTAAAACATAATGAAAATGCGTATAAAACAAATTTCTGGTCAAAAAGACTTTTTGTCCTCGCACATGTCCTCTCCAAAAAAGGTCAATTTGTAAAAAAATTATTTAGTTTAAATAAAAATTTCTCAAAAGGCAAGTGACTATTTTAAAAGAATTATATATTTATTTCCTCACATATCTGTTATTCGATGACCAAAATTTGTGCGTGTGAGTATGGGGCATGAGGAGTGTTTTTGTGAAGTTTCGTTTTTATCCGATAGATGACACCACTTTTTGATATTTTTGAAATTTTAAACATAATATTTTAAAATTTCATAGTTTGTTATGTCACTAAATCTTTATTAATACATACATTCATTATTTTAGTAATATTTATAATATAAATACGCTAAAACCGCGAAAGTAAAAAAAATAAAATTTGTAAATTGTATAAAGTTTAAAAGTAAAGTTTCCTCGCAATATTTATATTTATTTTAGCTCTTAAAAATCTTTTTTCACTTTCATAACTATTTTTAAAATACACGGTACGGGTATCCAATATCTTAAAAATCTTAAAATATGACTTTGTCACATCCACGCAGGACCCAATGTCGTATGTTCGAAATTATGGACGGCATGACTTATTCATAACATTTACGTGTAACCCGAAATGGGACGAAATAAAAAAAAGTTATAGCCTGGTCAGTCTCAAACAGGTCGTCATGATATACGAGCCCTAGCCACTATAAATTCGTACATAAAGCATTTTTCACAAATATGCTATTAAAATGTGTATATTTTCGGAACTATGACCACACATAAAAATGTATACTTTTCTTGAAGATCATTTCATTCTCTTTAGACAAACATTAAAAAAGTTACATACTAAAAAAAGGACTTTTTAAAAAACAAACAAAGACAAAAGTTCATTATTTTAAAATTTAAATGTTGTGACCACTATTAATTCCTACAGTCGACAATTTTAATAGTTAGAGTTGTGTTACGCCACCTTTGTTTATTAAAACGGTCTCGACTCGCTTTGGTAAGGCCCTCGAGCCCCAAATTTCCTGAATTTTGGACTTCAATCCGTCAACAGTCCTTTGGGTTCATTTCGAAGTTTTCTTTTAATAATATCCGACAAATTTTATATCGGAATAAGGTCTGGACTATAAGATGACCAATTCATGACCTCAATTCTATATTCTTCAAGACACTTTTTCATTTTTTTTGCAATATGAGAAGAAGCATCATCCTGATGGAATATGTAGTCCCCGCAGTCTGAATCTTGACTGTACGCTTTAAGAAGCCTTTATTGTATGTGCTTTTATGTATTAGCATTTTTCTTGAATCACCAACACATACATTAAACTTGGTTTCGTCCCAACAAACCAATTTGGAAGCAAATTTTAAATTAGTTGTAGAACAAACTTATCATACGTGATTTCCTAAAACCTTTTAAAAGCATGTTTAATAAAAGCTTAGAATGATAACAATTTATCAAATATGATGGAATTTGTTCTCTTCTTATTTATTCTGATATATATTTGTTATTGTTTCTGAGAATAAAGTACCGTTTTTTTGTCTCAATTTTGTATTATTTGTTAAAGTTTTCAGTCTTATTGTTACTTACTTACTTAAATGGCCTGTAATTACAACCTGTTTAGGTCAAAGGCCGAGCATATTTTAGAATTCCAAGCGCCTCTATCTTGTGTGCATATTCTCCAATTTCGTATACCAAGTTTCAAAAGATTTTCTTCTACTTGGTCTTTCCATCGAAGTTTTGGACGCCCTCTTCTACGCGTTCCCTCTGGATCATTATCGAAGACTTTTCTTGCCGGAGTATTTTCTTCCATTCGCACAACATGTCCTAGCCAACGCAGACGCTGTTGCTTAATGCGTTTTACTATGTCGATGTCAGCGTATAACTCATACAGCTCATGGTTCATTCGATGTCGATACTCATTGTTGACGCAGACTGGTCCAAAGATTCTTCGTAGAATTTTCCTCTCAAATACTCCAAGGATAGCTTCATCTGTCTGTGCAAGTGCCCATGATTCAGCACCATACAATAACACGGGTAGTATGAGCGTTTTATATGAAAATAATCTTTAAAATTAAGAGTCGGAAAACGAAAAGCTTTTTGTTACGTCATCATCTAAAATAGTTATGGACCCAAATGTTAGGTTGGGCAGGTGGCTGATGTCGAAGGCAGCGTCACTTCGATTCTAAAGTGTTATGTGTCTATTTTACGAACATTTGATAAAGTTCGATAGACCAGATAAACCATGCAGAAAAGATGCTTCAAAATGTAGACGCCCTTAGATTTGCAAGAGCACATCGATTTGATGAAGATTAAGTATTCTGGCATGCAACCCAAAAACACAGTGCCCAGTGAGGGTTGTGTACTTTAATACGTACGAATTGTCCAACTATTAAAAGTTCATGATTAGTTATGTAAAACTCTGAACTGATTTAGGTCAAAGCTTTAACAATGATTGTCAATGTATACAAGCCTTAGAATTATAAGGTATACACTCATAGTTTTAGATACATACGTGAAATATATAGCTTTTAAATTAATGGATATCAGCTTTGGTGGAAAATTTATTGAAGATTTACTTATTAATCTGAAGTTAGTTAACTTATTAAGATGAATACTTCAACAATAATATTTGGGATCTATTGTTCTTTCGATCTGTCCGATGGATGTGTGGAAAGTTTTGGTCTAGTTCTTTGTGCACTTATAATATGATTTAATTTATCAGCATTAAAGTAATTCCCGGTCGGGGTTATATGGGAGATAACAGTAAATGTGAACCGAGCTCGCCCATTTTCAATGCCGAACTTTTCAAGAGATCAGAAATACTTTTGTCAAATGTTGTCCCTCTAGAAAGTTTATTTAAGGCGCTATCGCCCTGAATAACGATATTGTACAACATCTTAATACTAAATGTCATCATCGTATCTATTATAATAGATATATAATTATAATTAATTAGCTAATTAGATAATTAAAATTTGTCATTTATTAGCTACTAAGAGATTGCCTTAGGCGAAGTTATACGGGAGCAATTGTCAAACGTGAACGGATTTCTCCCAATTGCAATTAAACAATTTAAATTTTCGTTGATATGTGAGATACATACATACATATGTAGGTTTTGAACGGATATCATGTACTTAGCTGCATTTTTGTACTTCCTAGGAAGATTACCTATAATTTGATATATAATACATACTCAAATGTTATCATAAAGTTCAAAAGTCAGACATAAAATTAAAATAAATGCAGTGTGTCTGTCTGCTAAAATCAGATTTGTGGAGATCCTGGAAGGTATACCCATATGCATTTTACACAAAATTTTAGGATATCGTCCCACCCTGAGCTCCAAAAACTTGACTAAAACAGAAAAAGGACAGACAGGTAGACGGACGGACGGACAGACAGGTAGACGGATGGGCGTCGCAAATTCGATTCTCCTGCCGATTCTGAGACGATCGGTACAACTTGAATGGTATTCATAATCAGATTTGTGGAGTTTATATCAAAAGAACGCTGTCAAATTTCATCACAATCGGTCCATAAACACCTGAGATATCGTTGAAACAATACTTACAAAATGTCAACAAAATTTTTTAGACACGTACTTTGGGCAATTTGCTGTACATCACAAGTAGTGTTTCTCAGTTGTTTATAGACCGCTTTTGATAAAATTTTATAATGTGCTTGGCGGGGGAATTTCCTAAAATCTGATATAAAATTTATGTATGTCCGTGCTCCAGGAGGATGGTTTTTCCTTTTTCTGCATTTCATTTTTTCAACAAACATTCTCTAACGCGTACTTTGGGCAATTTGCGATACATCAAATTTAGTGTTTTGGTTGTATATCAGTTGTTTATAGACCGATTTTGCTAAAATTACAGAGTGCTTTGGGGAACCATTTCCTACAATCTGATATATAATATATTATCACATGTACACCAGGAGTATCTTGTTTCTCTTATTATTTAAAAGAGTGTTTCAATCAAAAATTTTAAAATTTTCGTCTAATTTTTGGTATTTTTTCGATATTTTCGGTGTTTATAAACCGATTTTAATGAAATTTAATAGCGTTCATTGCGGGAGCATTTTCTAAAATCTGGTATATAATTTATGTAGGTCCATCCTCCAGGGGCTTCAGAAACTTGATTTCAACAGACAGGCGGACAGACAGACAGACGGACATCGCTTAATCGATTCTCCTCCCGATTCTGAGTCGATCGGTATAATTTTTATGGGGTCTACGATCACTAAAATTACAAACGGAATCACAAACTTATAATACCCTTTCACCTATTGGTGAAGGGTATAAAAATGTGGAATTATTGAAAAAGAAATTGTGGAATTAATTGTATATAATAACAAAAGAAAGAGCATGCAATTCTACTAAGCATGTTTAAGAAACTATTCTTCTTCAATGCTTAATAAACAATTTATAAAAGTAAATTTAATGTAAGGGTTCAGTTTTCATTATTAAACTATTTTCACTTAACCTTTTATAATGGTAATCTCAACACTTTCCTAAGCTTAACGCTTAGGTTAGTAAGCATTCTATAAGTTATTTCTACAACCATTTTGGTTTGTTGGGGTCGCTAAAGGTAATGCTGTCCCATTGCCATTACACCCAGGAGCGTCTCTCTTTAGTCCATAATAGGCGTTTTTTATTTGATGAGCGGTAAGCAATGACTTTCCCTTGGACTACCAAAATTATATAAATTATCAAGTAATAACTGGTGTACGAATTAATAGTGGTTAGGGCTCGTAATAGCTAGAGTATTTAAACAAAACTTAAAGTACTATATTCCACTATATTGAAATGCAGAAGGGTGGACTCCCACTTGCTCATATATTAATTTGGTGTACTGAAAAAAATCACCCAAGTGAAATTGACAGTTTAATAAGTGCAGAATTACCCGATTTATCTTTTGATCCAGACCTTTTTAACGTAGTTGTTCAAAACATGATTCATGGTTCCTGTGGTATGCTGAATCCGAAATCGCCATGTACGATTTATGGCAAGTGTTCCATGCGATATCCGAAGGAACTTATTTCTGAGACTGTTATGTGTAACGATGGATATTCACACATAGGAGTTCATTTAGAAAATGGACTACGAGTTTATTTTACGAATGAAAATATTTTACAAAGAGCAATGCAACTGCATTGATCGCATTTTTTTTCATTATATCAAACAGATTATTTTGCTAAAACATTATTGTATTCGGATGTCGCAAGATACTATACATGGAATGCTTCAAGAAAAAGTTCCAACAGAATATCCGGGCATATTTTCTAGCTATGCATTAGATCGTTTATACACTGTCCAGATAATGCTGAGTGCTATTTCTTACGTTTACTGTTAATAAATGTTCGTGGCCTAAAATCATTTCATGATTTGAGGACCGTCAATAATGTTTTGTGCGAAACGTACTAGAAGATGACCATAATTGGACAACTCACTTCAAAAATCTTCTATTACTGCTTCCCCATTCCAAATACGTACATTATTTTCTATTATAGTATCTTCATGCAATCCACCCATTGCATTTATGGGAAAAGTACAAAAATTAAATGGCGGAAGGTATTTTGGGAATCTGGAATTAGAGTATAACTCAGATATTTATAACAATTCTTTAGTTTTTATTGAAGACCTTTGTTTATCACTGGTAAATAAGAATCTTAACTCATTAGGAATGCCAACAGCCAATCAAAAAATTACTTTTTCTATAGAAAAAATTACTTTTTCTATAGAAAAAATTACTTTTTCTATAGAAAAAATTACTTTTTCTATAGAAAAAATTACTTTTTCTATAGAAAAAATTACTTTTTCTATAGAAAAAATTACTTTTTCTATAGAAAAAATTACTTTTTCTATAGAAAAAATTACTTTTTCTATAGAAAAAATTACTTTTTCTATAGAAAAAATTACTTTTTCTATAGAAAAAATTACTTTTTCTATAGAAAAAATTACTTTTTCTATAGAAAAAATTACTTTTTCTATAGAAAAAATTACTTTTTCTATAGAAAAAATTACTTTTTCTATAGAAAAAATTACTTTTTCTATAGAAAAAATTACTTTTTCTATAGAAAAAATTACTTTTTCTATAGAAAAAATTACTTTTTCTATAGAAAAAATTACTTTTTCTATAGAAAAAATTACTTTTTCTATAGAAAAAATTACTTTTTCTATAGAAAAAATTACTTTTTCTATAGAAAAAATTACTTTTTCTATAGAAAAAATTACTTTTTCTATAGAAAAACTTGCTTTTTCTATAGAAAAAATTACTTTTTCTATAGAAAAAATTACTTTTTCTATAGAAAAAATTACTTTTTCTATAGAAAAAATTACTTTTTCTATAGAAAAAATTACTTTTTCTATAGAAAAAATTACTTTTTCTATAGAAAAAATTACTTTTTCTATAGAAAAAATTACTTGTTCTATAGAAAAAATTACTTTTTCTATAGAAAAAATTACTTTTTCTATAGAAAAAATTACTTTTTCTATAGAAAAAATTACTTTTTCTATAGAAAAAATTACTTTTTCTATAGAAAAAATTACTTTTTCTATAGAAAAAATTACTTTTTCTATAGAAAAAATTACTTTTTCTATAGAAAAAATTACTTTTTCTATAGAAAAAATTACTTTTTCTATCGAAAAAATTACTTTTTCTATAGAAAAAATTACTTTTTCTATAGAAAAAATTACTTTTTCTATAGAAAAATTACTTTTTCTATAGAAAAAATTACTTTTTCTAGAGAAAAAATTACTTTTTCTATAGAAAAAATTACTTTTTCTATAGAAAAAATTACTTTTTCTATAGAAAAAATTACTTTTTCTATAGAAAAAATTACTTTTTCTATAGAAAAAATTACTTTTTCTATAGAAAAAATTACTTTTTCTATAGAAAAAATTACGTTTTCTATAGAAAAAATTACTTTTTCTATAGAAAAAATTACTTTTTCTATAGAAAAAATTACTTTTTCTATAGAAAAAATTACTTTTTCTATAGAAAAAATTACTTTTTCTATAGAAAAAATTACTTTTTCTATAGAAAAAATTACTTTTTCTATAGAAAAAATTACTTTTTCTATAGAAAAAATTACTTTTTCTATAGAAAAAATTACTTTTTCTATAGAAAAAATTACTTTTTCTATAGAAAAAATTACCTTTTCTATAGAAAAAATTACTTTTTCTATAGAAAAAATTACTTTTTCTATAGAAAAAATTACTTTTTCTATAGAAAAAATTACTTTTTCTATAGAAAAAATTACTTTTTC
>OW121741.1:59344734-59359734 GCA_933228675.1 Stomorhina lunata | reverse complement strand
TCAGTGAAGCAAGAAATATTCACAAAACTGTTAGGGACAACCTGCTACTGGCAGTAGCGTTATACCAACAGTTGCGAGAGTACAGAGAAGCCATAAATCTTAATGAAATCTTGGATACGCCTCAAGATAAACCAGACATCATTAAAATTTCTAAGCAGACACAAACAGGAGAAGAAGATAGTAAAGAAATAGGTTCAAAAAGAGCAGCTTCATCTACTCCAGAGAAAAACAAGCCCTATAAAAAAATTCGCACAGCGCAACCGGAAGAAGACAGTGGTAGTGCTGAGTCAGAAAACACCCAAATATATAAAACGTTGTCCATTGTGGAAAATAAAAAGAAGAATCGTAACGCGAAAAATTGCAACACGAAGAACCGAAACGCGAACCAAGGCAACAAAAATATGATAAGGAACAAAGGTGAAACAATAACAATTCAGGCCAGTGGTACAAGCTATGCTGATATATTGAAAGAAATGAAAAGTACAATAAAACCTGACGAAATCGGTGTAGGTATAAAAAAGATTCGCAAAACTGCAAATAGAAATGTGCTAATAGAGATGACAAAAGGTGAAGGGCAAGCAAAAACATTAGAAAGCGCGATTAAGAAGTCGTTTGGAGAAACGCTTAAAGTTCAAACACTAGAAGAGAAGTTCCTTCTGGATATAAGAGACATGGAAGAAACAACAGATAAAGAGGAAATTACTAACGCTATTATGCAAGTCTATAACGAAATACAAAGGGATAAGATTAATGTGCGTAATATACGAAATTATTATGGTGGTACTAAACAAGCATTGGTGGAGGTACCAAGAAATGTCGCAGTTGCCATACTAAAAACCAACAAAATTAAAATAGGGTTAGTGATATGTCGAGTAAGGAAAAAAATATTTGCTAAACGTTGCTACAGATGCTTAGAAATGGGGCATTTAGCACGGGAATGTCGTGGAACAGACCGAAGTCAAATATGCTTAAGATGCGGTTTAAGTGACCATAAATCAAATACGTGTAAAAACGAACATAGATGTATAATTTGCGTAGAAGCAGGACGTAAAAATATAAATCATCTTATAGGATCTAACAGTATGTGTAACATTAAAAACAAAAATGACAATTAGATTACTTCAAACTAATCTAGGTAGAGGACGCGAAGCTCAACAATGGATGGTTAACAATGCTATAAATAAACAAGTTGATGGAAGTGCTTGGTACCAAGATAATTCAGGAAAAGCATCTGTGTATTTGCGTAATCCGTTGGTTACTATTAACAGAGTAGAAGAAGAAAATACAAATTTTGTAGTCACACTAATAACATAAGGATATATAGCTGTTACTTTTCACCTAACATGGAATTAACAGACTTTATGAATAACCTAGACAAACTTGTACAACATGTTAAATAAACCTGTACTAATAGGGGGTGATTTTAATAGTAAGTCGCCGGAATGGTTTGCAAAAACGACAGATAAAAGAGGAATAGCAGTAAGTGAAATGATTGCATCGCTGGGACTAATAATTTTAAACAGAGGAAGTTCACCCACTTTCAGAAGAAATAACTCTAGCTCAATAATAGATATAACATTTGCGTCTCCTTCAATAGCATCCAAAACAAAAAAGTGGGAAGTTTTAGAAGATGAAACACTAAGCGATCACCAATATATAAATATTGAAATAGACTTAGCATGTGTTAATGCCGACCAGAATCTGGCTCGACCCAGGTGGAACATTAAGACAATAAATAAACAGGCCTGTTTAGAAAGCATAACGACGATAAAAAATAGAACACTTATGAGTGATGATTTAGATGTAGAGGAAGCGGCGGTGAAACTTATCAATATACTCACTGAAATAAGTAATGCTGGAATGAAAAGAACTAAGGTTATTAGTCCATCAAGAAAACAAGCTTACTGGTGGAACGAAGAAATCGCTCTACTGAGAAGAGAGTGCCACAAAGCAAAACGAGTAGCCACGCGAAAGAGAGGTGACATTACAGCAATGATCCTATACAAAATTGCTAGGAAAAATCTTAGATTAGCTATTAGAGACTCCAAGAAAAAGTCATGGGAGGTGCTTTGCGAAGAAATAAACAAGGACCCCTGGGGTCTTCCTTATCGCATCGTAATGAAGAAGCTAGGAAATCGTCACAAAATTCCTGGTATAACAAACCCAAATTGGGCGTATACCATAGTGAGTACACTCTTTCCTAAAATGGAAAAATGTAGAAATAACTTCCCGCCACTTCAAAGCGTGGGAAATAATAACTCTTTTACAGATGAAGAAATAGTAAATGCCTGCAGAATGCTAAAAAAACGCAAGGCTCCAGGGCCTGACGGAATCCCAAATGAAATAATTACTTTGGTATGTGAAAACTGGCCGGAAATTTTTAAACACATTTTCAATCAGTGCCTTGAATTAGGAATATTTCCAAGGATTTGGAAGAAACAATATCTTGTGCTGTTATGCAAAGGCGACAAACCTTTAGACAATCCGTCTTCATATAGACCCATATGTTTATTGGATACTTGTGGAAAATTCCTTGAAAAATTATTGCTAAATAGGCTAGAGGCAGAAATAAATGGAAGCGGTGGATTCTCAAACATGCAGTTTGGTTTTGTGAAAGGAAAATCGACCATTGGAGCTATTCATGAGGTAGTAAACACCGCAAAACAAGCCATGGATAGTATGAGATTCTGTTCTATTGTTACGTTAGACATAAAGAATGCGTTTAATTCAGCAAACTGGATGGTAATCCGCCAAACAATGCGAGAAAGAAATTTCTCAGAATATTTAATCAAAATCATAGATAACTATCTGGAAGATAGGATTCTGGAATATGAAGTAGAAAATGGACTAAACCAATATGAAGTCTCAGCCGGCGTTCCCCAAGGTTCCATTCTTGGACCATTCTTATGGAACCTAATGTATGCCGGGATGTTAAATCTTAAATTGCCAGATGGTTCTAAATTAGTGGGATATGCAGATGATGTTGCTCTAATAGTTGACCAACCTTCCTCGCCACTAATAGAGATCGTAACAAACGACTGCTTATTTAGGGTAAATACGTGGCTAAGATCTAAGAGTCTAGCGCTTGCAGCGAATAAAACAGAAGCCATAATAGTAACTAAACGAAGATTTTTTGAAAACCCAAAACTGAGAGTGGATGGATTCGAGCTAACCATCAGCAAAACCCTCAAATATCTGGGAGTCACCTTAGACTGTAAACTGTCTTTTGGGCCACACATAAGTCTTGTAACTGAGAAGGCTTTGGGAACAGCGACGAAGCTAGCCAGGCTAATGCCAAACATTAGAGGACCTGGACAAATGACTAGAAAACTATTTGCTACAGTGGCATATTCACAAATGCTTTACGCAGCTCCAGTTCTTAGTCCTTTTGTCGAAAATAATAAAAAACTACTAAAAATCATGGAAAAAGTTCAAAGAATTTGTTCAATACGAGTTTCATCAGCATACCGAACGATATCAACCGCGGCTGCTTCTGTAATAGCTGGTATTCCTCCGATTGATCTTTTAATGAAAGAAAGATCTGAAATATATAAAAAACGAGTGCAAACTTCACACATCCTTAGTAATACAGAAAAAGCTCATATCAAAAACGATGCTAGAGTGGATCTTCTTAACGCGTGGCAAATACTATGGGATGAAACAGATAAAGGTAGATGGACCCATATTCTTATCCCCGCCATAAAAGCTTGGGTAAATAGAAAATTCAGAGAAATAAATTTCTACCTTACGCAAGTACTAAGCGCCCACGGCAACTTTGGTAGCTATTTAAAACGGTTTGACAAAAAAGAATCAGAAATATGCGAACTTTGCTGTATTTACGAAGACAACGTGGAACATACCATTTTGAAATGTGCTTCATGGCATCATATACGAATTATGGTACCAGAAATGTCAGAAAGCATAACACTAAGCCATATAACAAATCTAATGTTATTAAAAGAAGAAAAGTGGAACTTTTACTTAAACGTAATTGAATCAATAATGAGAGAAAAAATTAAGTGCCAACAACTCCAAATCCCGACTAGGACAAAGATGACACTGATAACCAGTGTAATGAACGCCACCCCGAAGTAATGCGGGAGCGGTCCCGGGGTGGTGGTTCCTGTGTGGGGCCACTAGTTGATAGCTCGCTATCACTACGTCCATAAAAAAAAAAACATACATACATACATACATACATACATACATACATACATACATACATACATACATACATACATACATACATACATACATACATACATACATACATACATACATACCTACATACATACATACATACATACATACATACATACATACATACATACATACATACATACATACATACATACATACATACATACATACATACATACATACATACATACATACATACATACATACATACATACATACATACATACATACATACATACATACATACATACATACATACATACATACATACATACATACATACATACATACATACATACATACATACATACATACATACATACATACATACATACATACATACATACATACATACATACATACATACATACATACATACATACATACATACATACATACATACATACATACATACATACATACATACATACATACATACATACATACATACATACATACATACATACATACATACATACATACATACATACATACATACATACATACATACATACATACATACATACATACATACATACATACATACATACATACATACATACATACATACATACATACATACATACATACATACATACATACATACATACATACATGCATGCATGCATGCATACATACATGGGACTTTCTTTAGAGGGGTAAATAATATATAGCTGGTAGTAGCAAATGTCCAGTATTCAAAAAGGCGCTCAGCTTACGTAATAAATGAAAATTTTACAATTAAATCTGAACCACTGTGCAGCGGCCCAAGACCTTCTTAGCCAAACAACTAGAGAAATGGATGGATATTGATGTTGCAATAATAAGCGAGCAGTATAAAAATCTCTTCAGCGGTATATGGCAAAAAGACAATTTAGGTAAAGCAGCAATATGGACGTGTGGCAAGCTTTTATTCCAAGAAACAATGAAGAACCCATCAGACGGCTTTGTTAGAGCAATGATTAAAGGAATACATATATATAGCTGCTACATTTCTCCAAAAGCTGCACAAAGCGAATTTGAAAACTTCATAGATAGGCTCGTGTTGGATGCTACGAAATACAATCCAAAAATAATTGCTGGCGACTTCAATGCTTGGGCAGTAGACTGGGGGTCACCCTTCACAAATGCCAGAGGTCGAAAACTCCTTGAAGCTTTCTCGCAATTAGATCTGGTATTGTCTAACACTGGAAGCATTCAAACATTCAGAAGAGATGCAACTGGTTCAATTGTTGACATCACGTTTACTAGCCAATCTCTGGCAAGAAATATAAATTGGCATGTAAGTGAGCACTATACGCATAGCGACCACCAGGCTATATTATATACCATTAAAAAAATCAATCCCTCTAAGTCAAAAAATCTTTCCCAAACGATAGGTTGGGCCCAAGAGAAATTTGATGCAGAATCGTTCCTGGCCGAATTCTCATCCAGGTTAACGCCCGGAGACACACAAGATGTAACAAGACTACAAATAACTGAAGCTCTAAAAAAGCATGCGATGCGTCTATGCCTAGAAAAGTACAAGCAAATCACAGGAAACCAAATTACTGGTGGAACTCTGAAATTGCTGACCTTAGAAGAGCCTGTCTTAAAGCAAGACGTATATTCCAAAGGGGACAGACACGACAAGATTCCGAGAGTAAACGTCAACTATATATACAAGCTAGGCGCAACCTTCAAAAAGCTATAAGGAAAAGCAAACAGGAAAGCTTTAAACTACTTTGCAGTGAAATTGATTCAAATCCATGGGGAAACGCATATCGGATAGTAATGACACGGTTAAGAACCCAAAGAACCCCAGAAGCAACATGCCCATACCTCCTTAAAAGAATCATAGAAGTATTGTTCCCAAAAGGGCAACCGCCGCAGAGTACGCCGATATATCCTATAACCGATATAGAGGAAGTGACAGGGGAAGAAGTTCTCCAAACCTGCTCCAATATTGGTGACAAGAAAGCCCCTGGCTTAGATAGAATTCCAAACAAAGCTCTTAAAACTGCTCTTAAGGCTAATCCACAAGTATTTGCAGATATCTTTAATTCCTGCCTTCGCACTGGAGAATTTCCAGAAGTATGGAAAAAGCAAAAACTGGTCTTAGTTCCAAAGCCTAACAAACGCTTTGGCGAGCCGTCATCGTACCGACCAATCTGTCTACTGGATACTCTAGGTAAAGTCCTAGAAAGAGTGATTTATAATAGACTGCTAGAAGCGGTGGAAAGAGTAAATGGACTCTCTGGCAGACAGTATGGCTTTCGTAAATCAAGATCGACGATAGATGCGATAAATCAAGTGAAAACAATTGCAGAAAATGCGATAAAAGGTAAAGGAGCGAATAAAAAGTTCTGTATGGTTGTCACTTTAGATATTAAAAATGCTTTTAATAGCGCTGGGTGGAACTTTACTATGTCAACACTTAGAAATCTAGATGTCCCAAATTACATTATTAGAATTGTAGGAAACTATTTCAACAACAGAACGCTCTGGTATAATACAGATGATGGTATGAAATCATATGAAACCTCGGCATTCCATTACTATGGAATGTAATATCCCTGAAGAGGCGAGTATAATAGGATTCGCAGACGATATAGCTATCGTCGTATGTGCAAGATTCCTAGACGAAGTACAAATGTATACCAATGAGACAATTCGTATTGTGAAATCATGGCTAGATAAAGCTGGTTTAGAACTAGCAGAACACAAAACAGAAGCAGTTTTGATTAGTAACCGTAGAAAAAAAGAAACATTAAATATCCGAGTAGGTGAGACCATTATAACGTCATCTCCTTCGCTGAAATACCTAGGAGTTATGATTGATGATAAGCTAAACTTTAAAGCACATATGGAATATGCATATAAGAAAGCCGCCGCATGGTGGTTCAGAATCAAATTTCATTGGCCAAAACCTATATTTTTTGTTGACATAGATTTTTAAAATTTTTATATCGTCAGAAAGAAAACATATCACAACTAAGGTGGCCAAAAAATTTGGTCAAAATATCCGCTTTAGTGGGCGTGGTATGCTGCTAAAGACAAGGAATTTTGGTTAATTTAGAAATGAAAGAAAAATTGTAATTTTTGATATCATATTAATTACGATTTCTTGAAAACTATTAATGCTAATGGGCTGCAGTTTTTTTTTGTTATGTTGGGTGGACTGTTGGTTTTAACAAATGGTATTTGCGCACCCTGTATAATTTGTAGTTAAGGTGTTATGTAAAAAATTTAAAATCACCATATACTCATAAAATTTCAAGTTTAGTAGTGTATAACTTTTGTAGAAACAAATGGAAACAAAAATCGAAACCACCCAAAGAAAGCCAAGAGTGTTCCCTTTAAGCCTATATATACTTTTGCACTCGCCCGGACCCGCCCGTAGAACACTTTTTTTATTTTAATGAAAATACTCAACATTTTTACAAGCAAAATTACTAGTAAATTTACTTTAGAAATCATTCACTGTCATAAATACAAATTGCAGATAGTTATTTCAATAAGAGGAAAGTTATTAGTGGTTTAAATTTTTATTCAAATGGTTGGTATCTTAAAAAAACTTCCCTGAATTTTTTAGGGAATTTTTCAAAGAATTTTGAAAATATTTCATTTTGCACAGATATTTCAATTACCTGCTAAAAAATTATAGGGAAAAAACCTTTAAAATGTATTTCAGTAAAGTACAGAATGAATTTTAACTGTTAAAATTTTCCATTTTTTAAGGAATGTTACCTAGCCTGTTACTCATCAGCGTTAAAGGGTTTTATTATACTTGGTCTTTTATGACATTAAATAAAACTTCCTAAATTTATTCACTGCATTTTAAAAATTCCACGAAAAAATTTTTAAAATATCTTGAAATACAGGATGAATTTGAACAGGTACAATTTTCCATTTGATTTTATGGACAGCTACCTAGGTAGAGTATAATAATATCAAAGCATGATATAAGGACAATAATTTGGAAATAAATGTTAGTTTCGAACAAGTATTCGATTTAAAAAGGTTGATAAATATTTGGAAGTTTTATTTCAAAGCCCTTTAAAAGTACATTATTTTCGGCTAAATTAAAAACTATAAAGAATTGGCCGAAGAATATTTTAAAAATAAAGATGGTGTTCTAAGCCATATTCAAACAAAACTGAATATAAATAGTCTCTACATTGAAACACAACTGGAAATAAAAAACAAAGTATCTAATTTCGTCAAAACATTGAATAGATACTACAAGGAAGTTGACTTTAGTAAAAGTAAATTTTACAAGCGCTTTGCGAATTGGTTAGAAGGTGAACTCCGTATCCAGATCATTTCAGAAACAACAAATGATGGGAGTTGTGGAAGACCACAAAAACCGTTAGATAACTGTAGCGATAGATCTAAGAGACGAAAACTGAAGAATTTTAATGAAGAAATCGGGTGTGAAAACATTAAAGATAGTTTTCTGCATAAACTTCGATCTGAAAAACAATTAGCGAAAGTGGATATCATTCAGAAAGTCCTTTCTGCTAGTCCGGTGAGAACAAAACGGGTTCTTAAAAGCATTCCAACACCAAACGAGGAAAAACAGTTTACAAACGAGGAAGCACTTGCATTATTTCTGGATTTAAAGCTAACAAAACACCAGTATACTCAACTCAGATTGCGTGCGATCGAAAAAGGCTTAAATTTATACCCGTCATATCATCACATAATTGCAGCTAAAAAGGAGTGCTATCCTCCAAAGGAATCTATGAAAATCACACCAATTTCTGCACAGGTAAAACTGCAAGCTCTACTTGATCATACAGCTGAAAGGTTGCTGCAATCACTTAAAGGAAGTGATTTAAAAAAACATGGAAACTGCAATTTAACTCTCTTTTGTAAATGGGGATGCGATGGATCTTCAGGACAAAAACAATATAAACAATTTTTATGTGAAGATATTTCTGACACAGATATGTTCATGGTGTTATTTGTGCCATTGCGATTAATAAAAAACTTAGAAGACTCGGAACCTTCGTCCAGCACAATGCAAACAAATTTTATTTGGAAAAATCATACTCCATCGTCCACGAAGTACTGCAGACCAATAAAATTTGAATTTAAAAAGGAAACTCATGATACCATTAGAGTTAGAGATAGATGAACATACTATTAAATTGAATTATCAATTAATACTTTCAATGATAGACGGAAAAACTGCCAGACATACGAGAATAAGATTTATGGAACACATACTGAAAATTTGCTATGATTTGGACTTCGGATCTTCAGGATCAGTAAGAAATAATGACACCAACAAAGAGAAAAGAAAATTGAAAAAGAAACAAGTTCATGATGCATTTCTCAAACACGGGTTAATTATAGATCAACCAAAACAAGGATCAGGCAATACAAACGATGGCAATACCGCAAGAAGATTCTTTTTGGATCCCGAAACTACATCTGATATAACAGGTGTTGATATAGATCTTATTTCAAGTTTTAAAACAATTACTGAAGTACTTGCGTGCAATGAACAAATTAATGCTAAAAAATTTGGTGATTATGCCAAGGAAACTGTTGCTATATATACATCCAAATACAATTATAGAAATATGTCAGCAACAGTGCACAAAGTTCTTTATCATGGAGAAGATGTCATTAAGCACCATTTATTACCAATTGGAGATTTATCAGAGGAAGCCCAGGAAAAAAGAAATAAGGATTACAGATTTTACAGAGAACATAATACCAGAAAAATGTCACGAAGTTCTACAAATGAAGACTTATTTCACATATTATTAGCAACATCAGATCCATTCATCTCTAGCATTCGAAGTCAATGGAAAGTAAATCCTTCGGACCTAAGTGCCGAAGTTAAAGCACTGCTACAGGACAGCAGTAATACAGAGCAGAATATAAAATATTTACAAGAAATATTCCAGCCAAATAAACAATAATTATAATTTGCTTTTAACATTTGAGTGCAATAAAGTATACAAATATCAATATTAAATATTATTTTATTTATCTACAATCTATTTATGACTACAAATAAATATATATTTAAAGAAAAATTATGTTACATTCTTTTATTTAAAAAAAAAACTAGGTAATATGTAAGTATTATTAAGCAAAAATTAAAATTAGGGCCACCCTAATAAAAATACTGTAAATACCTCAACGAGAAAAGGGGCACCCTACGGATAACAAAATATTAAATTGCTATCCAAGGACGACTTGTGGCCCAAATTTGAGCCAAATCGGTTAAGAGGAAGTGGGTCAAAAATGAGTTGGCAGATTTGAAACAAAATAAAAATGAAAAAAATCGAAAATTGAATTTCAAGCTTAAATTTCTTAAGAACCACTGTACCGATCTTAATAAAACCTACACACAAGATGTAACTACAAATAACTGAAGCTCTAAAAAAGCATGCGATGCGTCTATGCCTAGAAAAGTACAAGCAAATCACAGGAAACCAAATTACTGGTGGAACTCTGAAATTGCTGACCTTAGAAGAGCCTGTCTTAAAGCAAGACGTATATTCCAAAGGGGACAGAAACGACAAGATTCCGAGAGTAAACGTCAACTATATATACAAGCTAGGCGCAACCTTCAAAAAGCTATAAGGAAAAGCAAACAGGAAAGCTTCAAACTACTTTGCAGTGAAATTGATTCAAATCCATGGGGAAACGCATATCGGATAGTATCGGATAGAAGTAACATGCCCATACCTCCTTAAAAGAATCATAGAAGTATTGTTCCCAAAAGGGCAACCGCCGCAGAGTACGCCGATATATCCTATAACCGATATAGAGGAAGTGACAGGGGAAGAAGTTCTCCAAACCTGCTCCAATGTTGGTGACAAGAAAGCCTGGCTTAGATAGAATTCCAAACAAAGCTCTTAAAACTGCTCTTAAGGCTAATCCACAAGTATTTGCAGATATCTTTAATTCCTGCCTTCGCACTGTAGAATTTCCAGAAGTATGGAAAAAGCAAAAACTGGTCTTAGTTCCAAAGCCTAACAAACGCCTTGGCGAGCCGTCATCGTACCGACCAATCTGTCTACTGGATACTCTAGGTAAAGTCCTAGAAAGAGTGATTTATAATAGACTGCTAGAAGCGGTGGAAAGAGTAAATGGACTCTCTGGCAGACAGTATGGCTTTCGTAAATCAAGATCGACGATAGATGCGATAAATCAAGTGAAAACAATTGCAGAAAATGCGATAAAAGGTAAAGGAGCGAATAAAAAGTTCTGTATGGTTGTCACTTTAGATATTAAAAATGCTTTTAATAGCGCTGGGTGGAACTTTACTATGTCAACACTTAGAAATCTAGATGTCCCAAATTACATTATTAAAATTGTAGGAAACTATTTCAACAACAGAACGCTCTGGTATAATACAGATGATGGTATGAAATCATATGAAACCTCGGCATTCCATTACTATGGAATGTAATATCCCTGAAGAGGCGAGTATAATAGGATTCGCAGACGATATAGCTATCGTCGTATGTGCAAGATTCCTAGACGAAGTACAAATGTATACCAATGAGACAATTCGTATTGTGAAATCATGGCTAGATAAAGCTGGTTTAGAACTAGCAGAACACAAAACAGAAGCAGTTTTGATTAGTAACCGTAGAAAAAAAGAAACATTAAATATCCAAGTAGGTGAGACCATTATAACGTCATCTCCTTCGCTGAAATACCTAGGAGTTATGATTGATGATAAGCTAAACTTTAAAGCACATATGGAATATGCATATAAGAAAGCCGCCGCACGGTGGTTCAGAATCAAATTTCATTGGCCAAAACCTATATTTTTTGTTGACATAGATTTTTAAAATTTTTATACCATCAGAAAGAAAACATATCAAAACTAAGGTGGCCAAAAAATTTGGTCAAAATATCCGCTTTAGTGGGCGTGGCATGCTGCTAAAGACAAGGAATTTTGGTTAATTTAGAAATGAAAGAAAAATTGTAATTTTTGATCTCATATTAATTACGATTTCTTGAAAACTATTAATGCTAATGGGCTGCAGTTTTTTTGTTATGTTGGGTGGACTGTTGGTTTTAACAAATGGTATTTGCGCACCCTGTATAATTTGTAGTTAAGGTGTTATGTAAAAAATTTAATATCACCATATACTCATAAAATTTCAAGTTTAGTAGTGTATAACTTTTGTAGAAACAAATGGAAACAAAATCGAAACCACCCAAAGGAAGCCAAGAGTGTTCCCTTTAAGCCTATATATACTTTTGCACTCGCCCGGACCCACCCGTAGAACACTTTTTTTATTTTAATGAAAATACTCAACATTTTTATAAGCAAAATTACTAGTAAATTTACTTTAGAAATCATTCACTGTCATAAATACAAATTGCAGATAGTTATTTCAATAAGAGGAAAGTTATTAGTGGTTTAAATTTTTATTCAAATGGTTGGTATCTTAAAAAAAACTTCCCTGAATTTTTTAGGGAATTTTTCAAAGAATTTTGAAAATATTTCATTTTGCACAGATATTTCAATTACCTGCTAAAAAATTATAGGGAAAAAACCTTTAAAATGTATTTCAGTAAAGTACAGAATGAATTTTAACAGTTAAAATTTTCCATTTTTTAAGGAATGTTACCTAGCCTGTTACTCATCAGCGTTAAAGGGTTTTATTATACTTTACTTTATTAAATAAAACTTCCTAAATTTATTCACTGCATTTTAAAAATTCCATGAAAAAATTTTTAAAATATCTTTCAGTGAAATACAGGATGAATTTGAACAGGTACAATTTTCCATTTGATTTTATGGACAGCTACCTAGGTAGAGTATAATAATATCAAAGCATGATATAAGGACAATAATTTGGAAATAAATGTTAGTTTCGAACAAGTATTCGATTTAAAAAGGTTGATAAATATTTGGAAGTTTTATTTCAAAGCCCTTTAAAAGTACATTATTTTCGGCTAAATTAAAAACTATAAAGAATTGGCCGAAGAATATTTTAAAAATAAAGATGGTGTTCTAAGCCATATTCATACAAAACTGAATATAAATAGTCTCTACATTGAAACACAACTGGAAATAAAAAACAAAGTATCTAATTTCGTCAAAACATTGAATAGATACTACAAGGAAGTTGACTTTAGTAAAAGTAAATTTTACAAGCGCTTTGCGAATTGGTTAGAAGGTGAACTCCGTATCCAGATCATTTCAGAAACAACAAATGATGGGAGTTGTGGAAGACCACAAAAACCGTTATATAACTGTAGCGATAGATCTAAGAGACGAAAACTGAAGAATTTTAATGAAGAAATCGGGTGTGAAAACATTAAAGATAGTTTTCTGCATAAACTTCGATCTGAAAAACAATTAGCGAAAGTGGATATCATTCAGAAAGTCCTTTCTGCTAGTCCGGTGAGAACAAAACGGGTTCTTAAAAGCATTCCAACACCAAACGAGGAAAAACAGTTTACAAACGAGGAAGCACTTGCATTATTACTGGATTTAAAGCTAACAAAACACCAGTATACTCAACTCAGATTGCGTGCGATCGAAAAAGGCTTAAATTTATACCCGTCATATCATCACATAATTGCAGCTAAAAAGGAGTGCTATCCTCCAAAGGAATCTATGAAAATCACACCAATTTCTGCACAGGTAAAACTGCAAGCTCTACTTGATCATACAGCTGAAAGGTTGCTGCAATCACTTAAAGGAAGTGATTTAAAAAAACATGGAAACTGCAATTTAACTCTCTTTTGTAAATGGGGATGCGATGGATCTTCAGGACAAAAACAATATAAACAATTTTTATGTGAAGATATTTCTGACACATATATGTTCATGGTGTTATTTGTGCCATTGCGATTAATAAAAAACTTAGAAGACTCGGAACCTTCGTCCAGCACAATGCAAACAAATTTTATTTGGAAAAATCATACTGCATCGTCCACGAAGTACTGCAGACCAATAAAATTTGAATTTAAAAAGGAAACTCATGATACCATTAAGAATGAAATAAGTGACATCAAAACTCAAATTTCAACACTAAAGCCATTAGAGTTAGAGATAGATGAACATACTATTAAATTGAATTATCAATTAATACTTTCAATGATAGACGGAAAAACTGCCAGACATACGAGAATAAGATTTATGGAACACATACTGAAAATTTGCTATGATTTGGACTTCGGATCTTCAGGATCAGTAAGAAATAATGACACCAACAAAGAGAAAAGAAAATTGAAAAAGAAACAAGTTCATGATGCATTTCTCAAACACGGGTTAATTATAGATCAACCAAAACAAGGATCAGGCAATACAAACGATGGCAATACCGCAAGAAGATTCTTTTTGGATCCCGAAACTACATCTGATATAACAGGTGTTGATATAGATCCTATTTCAAGATTTAAAACAATTACTGAAGTACTTGCGTGCAATGAACAAATTAATGCTAAAAAATTTGGTGATTATGCCAAGGAAACTGTTGCTATATATACATCCAAATACAATTATAGAAATATGTCAGCAACAGTGCACAAAGTTCTTTATCATGGAGAAGATGTCATTAAGCACCATTTATTACCAATTGGAGATTTATCAGAGGAAGCCCAGGAAAAAAGAAATAAGGATTACAGATTTTACAGAGAACATAATACCAGAAAAATGTCACGAAGTTCTACAAATGAAGACTTATTTCACATATTATTAGCAACATCAGATCCATTCATCTCTGGCATTCGAAGTCAATGGAAAGTAAATCCTTCGGACCTAAGTGCCGAAGTTAAAGCACTGCTACAGGACAGCAGTAATACAGAGCAGAATATAAAATA
>OW121741.1:59307234-59329734 GCA_933228675.1 Stomorhina lunata | reverse complement strand
AATTTAAATTTTTGTTGATATGTGAGATACTTACATACATATGTAGGTTTTGAACGGATATCATGTAATTAGCTGCATTTTTGTACTTCCTAGGAAGATTACCTATAATTTGATATATAATACATTCTCAAATGTTATCATAATGTTCAAAAGTCAGACACAAAATTAAGATAAATGCAGTGTGTCTGTCTGCTAAAACCAGATTTGTGGAGCTCCTGAATTGTCCCACCCTGAATTTCAACATTGTCGATCAAAACACCATCGCTTAAACGCTAAATTATATCTACCACAAATTACAGAATGCATCAGGATTTAGATAATCCCTGCGAAGGACGCTATTAAACTTCATCAAAATAAACATCTGAGATATCGACAAAACAGGAGCTCCAAAAACTTGACTACAACAGAAAAAAGGACAGACAGGTAGACGGACGGACATGTAGACGGACGGACAAACAAACAGACGGACGGACGGGCAAACAAACAGACGGACGGAGGTCGCGAAATCGATTCTTGTGCCGATTCTGAGTTGATCGGTACAATTTGAATGGTATTCATAATCAGATTTGTGGAGTATATATATCAGATTTTAGAAAATCCTCCCATAAAGAACGATGTCAAATTTCATCACAATCGGTCCATAAACACCTGAGATATCGCTGAAACAATACTTACAAAATGTAAACAAAATTTCTTAGACACGTACTTTGGGCAATTTGCTGTACATCAAATGTAGTGTTATGGCGATATCTCAATTGTTCACTCAGAAAAAAAATGAACTAAAATTTAGGAAAATTTACTAAATTTGAGGAAAAAATAGTTGTCGTATGGCGCCAAAGCCGTTTTTTACAGCAATTGAGTAAAAAAATTCCTTAATTCCTAGAAAAAAATTTCCTTAAGTTTTTGACAAAATTTCTTATATCAAACAAATTTTAACTAAAATCAAATAAAATTTAACTTAAAAAATTAAAAAAAATTACTATTATTTAGTTCATATTTTATCTGAAACTTCTTAAAAACAAGTAAATATTTCCTTAAATTTAGTTCAGATAAATATTTATCAATGCTATAAATAAGGAAAATTTTCCTTCATTTTAGTTAAAAGATAATTTATTTTTACTTAAAACAAGTAAAAACTGCAGTAAACTTTTGATCAAACTTTCTACGATAGTAGAAAAAGATTACTATAATTCAGTAAATTATTTATTTTGATCTTATAAAAAATTTATAATTTTTAGGAAATATTTTCCTTAAAAGTGAGCAAAACAGTCAGAAAATAAATAAGTTTAATACTTATTTATAGTAAAATATTCATTCCCAGTATGAAATATTTCCTACATTAATAAAACTTTTTTCTTGTGTTCAGTAAATTATATACTTATCTGAATTATATATTTCCTAAATAATACAAGAAAAAGTACTAAAATTAAGTAAAATTATTTTCTAAAATATATATATCCCCTTTATAAAATAAAAGTATAAAAAAATGGTATAAAGTATTTTTATTAATATCTTTTCATAACTTTACAAAAATATTTTAAATAACATAAATACAAATACATATTTAAATAATAAATAATATTTAAATTTATAACAATTTTTACATTTACTTATATATATGTACATAAAAATTGGAGTGTACCTTATTTTTTAAAAATGTAACCTTAATTTTCCCTAAGAAATGTTTTCCGTTACAAAAAAAGTATGTTATACAAAATTTTGTTTAGATTGCATTAGGGGTAGGCGTGACGCATCCGCCCCCAAACTGTAAAATTTGTTCTTATAGGGAAAAATTGGAGTATTTTTGGTTTTACCGAAATTTCAATCAATAACAACTTATACAAAAAAAATACAATAAATTCCCTGTAGTAAAACTGGAACCATGTGTCTCCATGTCAACACTTTGTGTAACATCAATTCAAATGTCCCCAATTTGAGTTCAGTACTGAAATAGTGAATATATAGAGACAACTATTCTAGTATATATCTGGTGACATTGTCAACGAATGTGTCAACATATATGTATATTAATAGGCCCCGGTTTGATCTCAATGTCTCCATTTGGACCAAAAGAACTACAAAGTCAATACTAAGTAAATAGTGGTAATGTCTACTGGTAGATTTCGTAGGAACTCTAAATGTTAAATGTCAATAGTAAATAACATTGGATGGGGCAAAATAGGCAAGTAGTACTGGAGACATTGTCAATAGCAAAACAGTATTGTTTCTCTGACGGCATTTACTGCAGGGTTAAAAGTCATAGAAATAAAAAATGGATGTAGTAGTTTTGAAATTTCTTCCAATTTAAATAACTGCGGGCAATGACTCAATGTATTTCATTACCCATTCTTTGCCATTAAATATCTAATCCTCTTACAAGTTTAAGAATTTATTTATTTGGAAATGCAATATAAACTTCAATATAAAAGAATTTTGGTTCATAATGTAAGTTATTGGAAAATAGATAAGTATTTATATTAATGTATTTGTTAATAAAGACAAATTTTATAAGGTATATAAATAAAAAAATCGTACTTCAGAATTTACTGCAGTATAATACATTGAAAAATATTAAAGCCTTTTCATAGTCAAATTGTTATTTACTTTGATCAAATAACATGGAAGGGACGCTCTTTGTGACGCACGGCATCTTTGGCTACGGAACACTAGAGGTCCTTAGACTTCCCAATTTAACTAATCAAAGGTAATTTTGAGAAAAATATAAAATATGGTATAGGTGTTTAATATATATTTTTTTTTTAATATTTTTTATTTAGAGCATACAGTTAGTTAGGGTAAATAAAATACATTATTTATTTTTATTATTACTAATCGAAAAAATTAAAGAAAATAAAGTTTAAACTTTAATTATATTAAATGTCAAAAATAGTTGGTTGGTATAAATTCGTTCACACTTTTATCAAATAATATTTATTGCCGACAATCTGACCCTATTCGGTTTATATTCGTCCATCCGAATGTCAATGAACATGAGTTAATTAAAGTGTTTGGCAAAAGGAAAAAAATTATACCAAACACTGACTTTTGAATTTTAACTACCGTTTTTCGATTTTGTATTAATAAATAATGTGTTAAGTTTTGTCCCTTACTGTAAGCCCTACTATAATTAACTGTTAGTTTAAAACACCTATACGATTTTTTTAATTTTAGATACTTATCAATGTATTACGCAAAAGCTCAATCTAAAAATGTATTTACCTTGAATATTTGTCCATTATTTTATTATAATAAAAAAAAAAACTGTACCTAAATCCAATAACTGCATTTAGAAGATTGTTTTTGGAGTTATTTAAAGGTTTTCTTTAAATTATGATATTTAATATATAACAACCTAATGTCGAATATTGAAAAAGACCCACCCTAATATAAAAACTGAGAAAACAGTATTCTACAGTATTCTAAAGTCATAGATAATGCATCACTTACATGGTTTTAGCCTTGATATGCGGAGAAGTCCTATAACCTTTTTTGATTTCAAGAAAACGGCTGCTGAAGTTCATAATTGTGTCGAAGTATTCTAGATTTCAGGATGATATAGTTGGTGTTTTAAGCCAAGCAACGCTTTTGATCGGTTTTAATTTGAAAGGCCAGATTTTTCTTGGTCAACCTCTCATCTCAACTGTGGACATTGACCTCCTAGTAGTATCACCTGGTTAGCTACCTTAACATCCTTAAAGTAGTGAGCTAACAAAGACCTTAGGCTAGTAACCCGCTCCTGGAAAAAACTCCTAATGTAAAAATAGAAACAATTAGAATAAAAACGACCCCCTAATGTTGACGACCACAGCAAACGAATAAAGAATCATGATCTAAGGATTAGCACCTGGAGTATCAGAAATCTTAATAGAGGAGGTGCCCCGATTCAGTTGATGGATGTACCCGATAAGTACAAATGTGATATGATTGCTCTATTCTTCTAATCTCCTGGATGATTTGAAATCAGGTGACATACCGAGAGTGTTCTGTTAAAAGTGATAAATCCATCTGCGCTAACTATAGAGGTATAAGTCTCCTTTCAATTGCTTATAAGATAACGAGCATCCTGTGTGCATGGCTAAAACCAAATATTAACGAAATAATTGGTGCCTCCCAATGTGACTTTAGACCAGGTAAATCCACGAAGAAAAACAAATGGACACTTACCTTACTTTACTTCTTCGTGATGCTGCAGTTAATACAACTGGCACATGTTACTCACATGTGCGTGAAGTGACTACCGCCTTTTCCAGTATTGAAAATTATTTGATGAAAATGGGCCTAGTAATCAAAAACAATACTGATGGTATCTTCTAGCAAGCAGTCCATTAGAATTGGAGCACACGTGAACGTCGTCAACTTCAGCTTCAGAGTTTTAAAAGAATTTGTCTACCTAGGTACCGCAGCGAATGTAAATAATGAAATTAACTGAAGAATCATACTTACTTAGCTATGGAATGAAATCCACTCAACAGGAACTAAAATTACAAGTGTTATTATATGGTGCTGAATCGTGGGCACTTGCACAAGCAGACGAAAACAATATTAGAAAACATAATTTATTAACATTTATTTTTTAATACATTTTTAGGAAAAATTTAACTAATTTGTCGGAAAATTTTTACTAATTTTTAGAAAAATTTAAACTAATTTTTAGGAAAATTTAAACTAATTTTTAGGAAAGTTTTAACTAATATTTAGGAAATTTTCATCTCCTTGTTGATTTTTTGGTCTTTTATTTTGAGGCATTGTTTAATCGCTAATATTTCCTTTACTTATGTTACACAAAGATAGAAACAACAAACACAATTTTTGGCACAAATTTTTCATAACACATTTTTTTTTATACTACTAATATCGAAAAAAAAGCGGAATTTGTAAGAAAACTATCACGAACTAAAATTGAAAATAAATTATAAATGAAAATAATTTATTGACATTTACTTTTTTCAATATATGAACTAAATTTTAGGAAAATTTAAACTAATTTTTAGGAAATTTTTCTTAAATATAAGTATATAAATTTCAAAAAATTAAAACCATTTTACTCATTATAAAAAAATTATCTTAATTACTTCATAAATTTAAACATGATTTATTCTGATTTATCTGAACTAATTTTTAGGAAATTATCCTAAATATAAGTATATAACTTTCAACAAATTATTACAATTTTACTTATTATAAGAAGATTGTATACTATTGGACGTTGTAATTTATCTTAACTAATTTTAAATAAATTTTTCTTAAAATGCAGAAAGTCTTAAACTTGAAATTCATGATTAGGAAATTGTTTCTAGTAATTAGGAAAATAATGAACTTAAATTTATGACAACAACTTCCAGATTTTAAGTAAGTTCAATTTTATGAACTATTTTTCAGTAAATCATTTACTCAATCAAATTTTTTGAACTAAAGTCAATATTACCCAGTTTTATGATGTGATGAACTAAAATTTAGGACATATTTACTAGTTTTTAACAAAAATTTCCTTAAAATAAATAATATTTTACAAAACTCATGCAATTTTTCTATGGAAAAATGTTAACTATTTTTTAGTATATGAACTATACATTTTTTATTTAAATGTTGTATTTTTTACTAGAACGTAACAATTTTTCCTAGTTTTGAGTAAAAATTTACTCTGAATAAGGATTTTTTTTTACTATTTTTAAGAAAATTTTTTTCCTCAAATTTAGTACATGTCTTTTTTCTGAGTGTTTATAGACCGCTTTTGATAAAATTTAATAACGTGCTTGGTGGGGGAATTTCCTAAAATCTGATATAAAATTAATGTAGGTCTGTACTAAAGGAGGATAGTTTTTCCTATTTCTGCATTTAATTTTTTCAACAAACATTCTCTAATGTGTACTTTGGGCAATTTGCGATACATCAAATTCAGTGTTTTGGCGATATCTCAGTTGTTTATGGACCGATTTTGATAAAATTTTACAGAGTGCTTTGGGAAAATATTTCCTACAATCTTATATATAACATATTATCACATGTACACCAGGAGTATCTTTTTTCTCTTGTTATTTAAAAGTGTGTTTCAATCAAAAATTTTCAAATTTTCGTCTAATTTTTGGTATTTTTTCGATATTTTCGGTGTTTATAAACCGATTTTAATAAAATTTAATAGCGTTCATTGCGGGAGAATTTCCTAAAATCTGATATATAATTTATGTAAGTCCATCCTCCAGGGGCTTCAGAAACTTGATTTCAACAGACAGACAGACAGACAGACAGACAGACGGACATCGCCTAATCGATTCTCCTCCCGATTCTGAGTCGATCGGTATAATTTTTATGGGGTCTACGATCACTAATAAAATTACAAACGGAATCACAAACTTATAATACCCTTTCACCTATTGGTGAAGGGTATAATAACAACAAAACAACAAAGTAAAGTGTAGCCAGAGAATAAAAAAGTTGCTAAGAGAAGAAGTTGCTGAAACAAGTTGCCAAGAGAAGGAAGTTGCTAATAGAGATTACTAAGTGAAGAAGGCGTGTTGCAGAGAAGATAAGTTATTAAATCATCATATTTAAACTTATAGTAGTGTAAAATTATTTCTTAATATTTTGAAATATTTAAATAAGTTAATAATTTTTCAAAATTAAAACTGGACTTGTTTGTTAACTTTTGGATTAATTTAAATTGAAGTTGTGAATTATAATTCAATATTAAACTTTTTTGAGTTGTGAAATTAATTTATATTTTTGAATAATTGAATTAGAATTGTAGTTTCTTTATTTTTATTAAATATTATTTTAATTAAATATTTGATTTGCAAAAATGGACAGTGATACAATTTTGGGTATGAACGTAAATGCTTTGAAGGACGCATTGAAAGGGCTTAAGTTGACGACGCAAGGAGTTAAAGTGGACATGCAAAAACGACTTTTAGAGCATTACGGACTGGACAGTACGATTGTTGATGAAGACGCAGATGATGTCGTTACAGTAATCGGTGGTTCTGAAGGTAATGATAATTCTGATAGCATTGAATGGCCTGTACAAAAGAGTATGTACAGGACGTTGAGGATAGTTTATCCACATTTTCGGGGACCAATACACCAGACGTTAATCAATGGGTCTCGGAATTTGAAGATATGAGTGCTATTGTGCAATGGACTCCATTGCAAATGTTTGTTTATGGTAGACAATTATTAACAGGAGCTGCCAAATCATATGTTAGGAGCCAGAGTGGCATTAAAGATTGGGCTTCTTTGAAAAAGAGTTTGAAAAATGAGTTTGGAGCTTCATGTTCTTCAGCGGAAGTTCATCGCCAACTACGCAACCGGCGACTGGGCAAAGGTGAGACACTGATAGAATATTTGTATTCCATGATGGAATTAGGTAAAAAATTAGATGAAAAGAGTATTGTAGAATACTTTATTGATGGAATACCGGATTCGAAAATTAACAAGGCGGTACTGTATCAAGCGGACAATGTTGAGGGGTTAAAGAAGCAAATAGCTGTTTACGAGAAAATTAGATATAGACCTCAGCCGTCAAACAGAGGTAAAGATGTGGTGTCAACAACGGAAAAGCCCAAGTCAGCTACAGTAGAGTCGACAAAGACGGACAAAAGATGTTTTAAGTGTGGTGACAAATCACATTTGGCGAAAGATTGCCCAGAGAAACAGAGTAAATGTTTTAAATGTCAAAAATTCTAACATCGTTCATTTGAATGTCCAGGTAAAAGTGCTGAAAAGACAGTTAAAGCAGAACGCGATCAAGCTAACATGGTTCGAAAGGGACCAGGTCTAATATTTAAGGATATTGAGATAGGTGGAAAATCATTAACAGCGTTGATCGATACCGGATGTGACGTATGCCTCATGCGTTACGATATCCTATTTTTATTAGGTGAAGTTAATTTTGTGGCTGAAAAAGTAAAATTATATGGAATAGGCGACAGTGAGATAGTTACAATGGGACGTTTTGACATTGAAGTTAAAATAGATGACTGTGAATTTAAAGCAACGTTTTATGTCGTAAAGGAGCGTGACATTAATCACTCCATTATGATTGGGAACAGTTTGTTAAGAAATGCAGAAGTAGTGATTAGAAATGGAGAAGCAGTTTTCAATGAGTTAGTTGAGAAAAACTTGTTAGAAGAATTTAGTAGTATTTGCTTAAATGCAGAAGAGTTGAAATTAGATTTTCCAATAGTTGAGTTGAATCATTTAAATAAAGAGGTAGCGAATAGTGTTGCAAAAGAAATAGAAGATTACAAACCTGAGAAAAATGTAAGGAGCCCTATAGAAATGAAAATAGTTTTGAAAGATGATAACCCAGTTTATCAACAACCAAGAAGAATACCTTTCGCTGACCGTGCCATAGTTGACGCACAGATTTCCGAGTGGTTAAAAGAGAAGATCATTCAACCAAGTACTTCCGAATACGCATCGCCTGTAGTGTTAGTTGCTAAAAAAGATTGATCGAAGAGGCTTTGTTGCGATTATAGGAAGTTAAATGAGAAAATTATTAGAGACCATTTTCCTATGCCTTTGATGGATGAGGTACTTGATAAATTACAAGGTGCTAGTGTTTATACGACTTTGGATTTAAAGAACGGATATTTTCATGTTCCGATGGATGAGTTTTCTAGGCAGTATACTTCATTTGTCACTTATAACGGGCAATTTGAATTTCTTTACGTACCGTTTGGAATTAGCAATTCCCCTGCCGTATTTACAAGGTACATAACAGCAGTGTTAAGAGATTTAATACAGAACGGGACAATTATCGTGTATATGGACGACATTATCATACCCGCTAAGGATGAAATGGGGGGCCTTGAGAAGTTTAAAGTTGTTTTGAGTAGAGCAGCCGCTAGTGGGCTGCAAATCAAGTGGAGCAAATGTCAGATTTTGCAAAGAGAAGTAAACTTTTTAGGTTATGTAGTGAGTAATGGGTCAATAAAGCCGTCAGAGGAGAAGGTTAGAGCTGTGAAAAAGTTTCCTATCCCGACTGATAGGAAGGCTGTACAAAGATTTTTAGGTCTAACCTCATATTTCAGGAAGTTCATTGAGAACTACGCAGTTATGGCGAAACCGTTGAGTGATTTATTGAGAAAAGATACACCTTTCGTTGTAGATGATGAAGTTTTAGTTTCTTGTCAACAACTCAAGGAAGCACTTGTTAGCGCTCCAATATTAAAGTTATATGATCCGGATGCGATCACCGAACTTCATGCGGATGATTTGCAGTTACATCCAGTGCAGTATATGAGTCGGAGAACAAAAGATTATGAAGAAAGGTATCACTCATATGAGTTAGAAGTTTTAGCGATTATTGAGGCTTTGAAGAAATGGCGTGTTTATTTGTTGGGAATTCCTTTTAAGATAGTGACGGACTGCAATGCCTTCAAAATGACCATGAACAAAAAAGATGTTCCGCCAAGAATATCAAGATGTGCAATGTTCATGCAAGATTTTAATTACGAGATAGAGCATAGAGGAGGGGCTAAAATGAAACACGTTGACGCATTGAGTCGTATCACATGTTTGATTACTGAGAGTAGCTTGACCCATAGAATGAAGGAAGCTCAAGAAAACGACGATCGTTTGAAAGTTATTAAAGCGCTTCTAGAAAGATGTGAATATGAAGATTATTATATGAGTAATGGCATTTTGTTCAAAGATCCAAATAAAGAGTTGATAGTGGTGCCAGAGTTGATGGAGGAGGAAATCATTAGAATTGCTCATAAGCAAGGGCATTACGGTGCCGCAAAAACAAAACAGTTAGTTGAGACACAGTATTTTATTCCTAAATTACAGTCGAAGGTTAAAAAAGTCGTAGAAAGTTGCGTAGAGTGCATGATCACGGACGCTAAGACGGGTAGGAAGGAGGGATACTTAAATCCTATTGATAAAGAGGATGTACCCCTAAAAACATATCACGTGGATCATGTTGGTCCCATGGAGACGACAAAAAAGGCTTATAATTATATCTTTGTTGTAGTTGACGGGTTTTCGAAGTTTGTATGGCTTCATCCAACAAAATCGACGGACGCTAAAGAGGTGATTGACTGTTTAGAGTTTTTGGTAACCCAACGAGATTGATCTCAGACAGAGGGGCAGCTTTTACGTCAAAAGCATTTGAGAGTTATTGTAAGGATGAGAACATTCAGCATTTGCTTATTGCAACAGGTGTTCCACGCGGAAATGGGCAGGTGGAAAGAATGCACAAAATTATTGTGTCCATGCTGTCAAAGTTGTGTGCCGAGGAACCAATTAATTGGTATAAGCATTTGCGTAGAGTTCAGATGATTATGAACTCCACAGTTTCGCGAAGCACTCAGTTCTCACCCTTCAAGCTACTGACAGGTGTAGAGATGAGGTTACCAGATCAGCCCGATTTAAGAGAGATATTAAATGAAGAAGCTTTCGCATCATTCTTTAGAGAAAGGGACGAAGCAAGAGAGGAAGCTAAGGAGAATATCCTTAAGATACAAACTGAGAACATTAAGACGTTTAATAGTAAACGCAAATCTGAAGAAGAGTATAACATGAATGAGTTAGTCGCCATTAAGCGAACCCAGTTTGGGACTGGGCTGAAACTCAAAGGAAAATTTGTTGGTCCTTACAAAATAGTGGAGAAGTTACCTCACGGACGATATAACGTTGAGAAGGTGGGAACCCATGAAGGTCCCAACCGTACAAAAACTGTTGCAGAATTTATGAAGAGGTGGCAATCCGGGTCGTATTGCGTTCAGGAAGGCCGATTGTAGGGTATCATCAACGATTCGACCAGTAACGACGGTGGAGGTTTTAGTGTTTGTCCGTTATTCCGTTTTACAATTGGTTCTCCGATTGCTCTCGAGAGAACCTAGAAAAGGGGGATAATTTGTAGTGGTAGACAGACATAAGAAAACAGTTGAAGTTGATTGATTGAAGCGTCGGTGTCGAAAAGTTATTTTTAAAGACGGACAGAAGAACTTAAATTAGTTTATAAGTTTATTTAAGTAATAAAATATCAATTAAATTTTAACAAAAAGTGTGAATTAATTGGCAGTTACTGCGAGTGGGTGGATTTGGAAAGATGCCCAAAGAGCATCCTACATATGGGGGATCAACCGAAATATTCCTTGGAATATTGAGCCAAAAAAGGTGTTGAAAGTTAAAGAAGATTGTGTCGTGTATAATAAACTGTGTTGTTAAAGAAGAAATTAAAGATTTTTAATTTAAAAAGACAAAAAATTCTATGAAAAACTAAGACTGTACAACAACAATTACGTTTTGTAGAAAAGATTAATGGAAAAAAAAAACAAAAAAAAGTAAAAAGTTGAAACGATCAGAAAAATTAACTAATAGAAGAAAAAACTATTGAGAAGATGTGTGACCGAAATATTGTTTAAAAAGTTCCTTAAAACAAAAACAATAACGATCGAGAATGAAAATACCCACCCTTTGAGTAGTTACTAAAGAAGTTGTGTTGAAAAGCCGCAGCGACGGCAATAAAAAAAAACTCATAAAAAACTTTGTGTAAAAAAAAAAAAAAGTGTTTGCTCAGGCAATGAGAACGATTGGGAACGTGAAATCCCACTCAAATAAAGAAGATTCGTGTTGAAAAAACTTTGTGTTAGCTTCGGCAAAATAAAAAGCAATTGAGAGAGTAAAATCTTTTCAAGTATTTGTGTTGGCTTCGGAAAAATAAACAATTGGAATTTGAAATTTCAATTAACTAAAGAAGATTGTGTTGAAAAAATTTTGTTGGCTTCGGCAATGAAAAAACTATTGGGAGAATAAAACTCAAAACAATAAACTTGTGTTGGACAAAATTGTCACTAAGCGAAAGCTGAAAAAGAAGAACTGTGTTGAAAATTGTTGTTGTTTAGGCAATGTAAAGTAAATTGAGTGGAACATTTTGAGTTGTTATGAAATAACAAAAAAGTCGTTACAGACAAAATCAAACAAGAAAGGGTGTGAGGTAAAGATCATTAAAACAAATAAAGAAGTAAAAATAAGTAAGAGTGGTATATTCGGCTTTGCCGAATCTTGGATACCCTTCACCAATGGTGTTCCAAAAGTACTTAATGTAATTCGTAGCAATATTTGGTTATACTAGTATTATATGCAAAGAGTCTTTAAAATTAAGAGTCGGAAAACGAAAACCTTTTCGGTGGCGTCATCATCTAGAATAGTTATGCACCCAAAGGTTAGGTTGGGCAGGTGGCTGATGTCTAGGGAAGCTTCACTTGGGTTCTAAAGTGGTCCCTTTGTGAAAGATAATGATTACTAGACTACAAGTAGAGAATGCATATTTAAGCCAGCCAGTAGCTTCGAAATAAAATAGACACATATTTTACGAACATTTAATAAAGTTCGATAGACCAGATAAACCATGCAGAAAAGATGCTTCAAAATGTAGATGCCCTTAGATTTGCAATAGCACATCGATTTGATAAAGTTTAAGTATTCTGACATGCAACCCAAAAACGCTGTGCCCAGTGAGGGTTGTGCACTTTAATTCGTACGAATTATCCAACTAGTAAAAGTTCTTGATTAGTTATGTAAAACTCTGAAGTTAGCGGACTGATTTAGGTCAAAGCTTTAACAATGATTGTCAATGTATACAAGCCTTAAAATTATAGGGTATACACTCTTAGTTTTAGATACATACGTGAAATATATAGCTTTTGAATGGATGGTTATCAGCTTTGTCGGAAAAATTTACTTATTAATTTGAAGTTAGTTAATTAATTAAAATGAACACTTCATCAATAATATTTTTGATGTATAGTTCTTTCGATCTGTCCGATGGATGTTTGGAAAGTTTTGCTCTAGTTCTTTGTGCAACTTTAATGTGATTTAATTTATCAGCAGTAAATCGATTCCCGGTCGGGTTTATATGGGAGATTTCACTAAATGTGAATAGAGCTCGCCCATTTTCAATATCGAACTTTTCAAGAGATCAGAAATACTTTTGTCAAATGTTGTCCCTCTAGAAAGTTTATTTTAGGCGCTATTGTCCTGAATATCAATATTGTACAACGTCTTTATACTAAATGTCATCATCGTATCTATTATAATTTGTCATTTATTAGCTACTAAGAGATTGCCTTAGGCGAAGTTATACGGGATCAATTGTCAAACGTGAACGGATTTCTCCCAATTGCAATTAAAAAATTTAATTTTTTGTTGATATGTGAGATACTTACATACATATGTAGGTTTTGAACGGATATCATGTAATTAGCTGCATTTTTGTACTTCCTAGGAAGATTACCTATAATTTGATATATAATACATTCTCAAATGTTATCATAATGTTCAAAAGTCAGACACAAAATTAAGATAAATGCAGTGTGTCTGTCTGCTAAAACCAGATTTGTGGAGCTCCTGAATTGTCCCACCCTGAATTTCAACATTGTCGATCAAAACACCATCGCTTAAACGCTAAATTATATCTACCACAAATTACAGAATGCATCAGGATTTAGATAATCCCCTGCGAAGGACGCTATTAAACTTCATCAAAATAAACATCTGAGATATCGACAAAACAGGAGCTCCAAAAACTTGACTACAACAGAAAAAAGGACAGACAGGTAGACGGACGGACATGTAGACGGACGGACAAACAAACAGACGGACGGACGGGCAAACAAACAGACGGACGGAGGTCGCGAAATCGATTCTTGTGCCGATTCTGAGTTGATCGGTACAATTTGAATGGTATTCATAATCAGATTTGTGGAGTATATATATCAGATTTTAGAAAATCCTCCCATAAAGAACGATGTCAAATTTCATCACAATCGGTCCATAAACACCTGAGATATCGCTGAAACAATACTTACAAAATGTAAACAAAATTTCTTAGACACGTACTTTGGGCAATTTGCTGTACATCAAATGTAGTGTTATGGCGATATCTCAATTGTTTATAGACCGCTTTTGATAAAATTTAATAACGTGCTTGGTGGGGGAATTTCCTAAAATCTGATATAAAATTAATGTAGGTCTGTACTAAAGGAGGATAGTTTTTCCTATTTCTGCATTTAATTTTTTCAACAAACATTCTCTAATGTGTACTTTGGGCAATTTGCGATACATCAAATTCAGTGTTTTGGCGATATCTCAGTTGTTTATGGACCGATTTTGATAAAATTTTACAGAGTGCTTTGGGAAAATATTTCCTACAATCTTATATATAACATATTATCACATGTACACCAGGAGTATCTTTTTTCTCTTGTTATTTAAAAGTGTGTTTCAATCAAAAATTTTCAAATTTTCGTCTAATTTTTGGTATTTTTTCGATATTTTCGGTGTTTATAAACCGATTTTAATAAAATTTAATAGCGTTCATTGCGGGAGAATTTCCTAAAATCTGATATATAATTTATGTAAGTCCATCCTCCAGGGGCTTCAGAAACTTGATTTCAACAGACAGACAGACAGACAGACGGACATCGCCTAATCGATTCTCCTCCCGATTCTGAGTCAATCGGTATAATTTTTATGGGGTCTACGATCACTAATAAAATTACAAACGGAATCACAAACTTATAATACCCTTTCACCTATTGGTGAAGGGTATAATAACAACAAAACAACAAAGTAAAGTGTAGCCAGAGAATAAAAAAGTTGCTAAGAGAAGAAGTTGCTGAAACAAGTTGCCAAGAGAAGGAAGTTGCTAATAGAGATTACTAAGTGAAGAAGGCGTGTTGCAGAGAAGATAAGTTATTAAATCATCATATTTAAACTTATAGTAGTGTAAAATTATTTCTTAATATTTTGAAATATTTAAATAAGTTAATAATTTTTCAAAATTAAAACTGGACTTGTTTGTTAACTTTTGGATTAATTTAAATTGAAGTTGTGAATTATAATTCAATATTAAACTTTTTTGAGTTGTGAAATTAATTTATATTTTTGAATAATTGAATTAGAATTGTAGTTTCTTTATTTTTATTAAATATTATTTTAATTAAATATTTGATTTGTAAAAATGGACAGAGATACAATTTTGGGTATGAACGTAAATGCTTTGAAGGACGCATTGAAAGGGCTTAAGTTGACGACGCAAGGAGTTAAAGTGGACATGCAAAAACGACTTTTAGAGCATTACGGACTGGACAGTACGATTGTTGATGAAGACGCAGATGATGTCGTTACAGTAATCGGTGGTTCTGAAGGTAATGATAATTCGGATAGCATTGAATGGCCTGTACAAAAGAGTATGTACAGGACGTTGAGGATAGTTTATCCACATTTTCGGGGACCAATACACCAGACGTTAATCAATGGGTCTCGGAATTTGAAGATATGAGTGCTATTGTGCAATGGACTCCATTGCAAATGTTTGTTTATGGTAGACAATTATTAACAGGAGCTGCCAAATCATATGTTAGGAGCCAGAGTGGCATTAAAGATTGGGCTTCTTTGAAAAAGAGTTTGAAAAATGAGTTTGGAGCTTCATGTTCTTCAGCGGAAGTTCATCGCCAACTACGCAACCGGCGACTGGGCAAAGGTGAGACACTGATAGAATATTTGTATTCCATGATGGAATTAGGTAAAAAACACGGTGCAACATGAAAAAAAATAACCACATACGGACACCACCACGAGATAGAGGATCAAAAAAAAGAAGACACGTGTCTTTCAGTTTTGTCAAATGTCCTCCCCTTTTTTGTGGGCGGGGCCTTAAAAATTTGGGCCTCTTTGTCATTTTTGCAATAAAGTGGTCATCTTCTCAGGCTCATATCTTCCAAACCGTTAGGAATTTTGATTTACTTTTTGAAACAAAGTTGTAGCTATTGTCATGAGGAATAAAAATAGTGAACACAAAAAATCAAAAAAACGCCATCTTGAATATCAAAATCGCAAAAAAACTAAAAAAAAATCGATTTTTTTTAGGCTTTTTTCACATGTTCAGGTTCCTACGTAGCAAACCGTTCAAAATTTAAGAAAACAATATAAAAAAACTTTGTAGAACATACAAACATCCTAGGAATGATCCTTAACACAGTAAAGGTAGCGCTAAGGTAACCATAAAAATTAAAAATTTCCCGAAAAAATGTTATTTTTAATGTTTTTTTTTACTTCAACAAGAAAAAATATAACCATATATAGTACAAATACCGCTACGTGATGAAAGACAAGAAAGCCCATATCTTCCAGTTTTGGCCCAATTCACCACCATTTAACAGCATTTAGGTAGCGCTTAAGTAACGACAAAAGTGAAAAATTCAAAAATTAGCTCTTGTCATAAAAAAGAAAAATTCTCAACATATAAAAAATTAATCATCAAGATCACAAAATTTTTAAAAATTGATTTTTTACCTGGTTATGGACAGGTTAAAAATTCAAGAAACAGTCACCTAGAAAAGATACATTTTTATTGGACAACTTTTTTGAATCATTCATACGAACATTATATGAATGATCCTCAATATCGTTTAGGTAGCGCCTTGGTAACCGCAAAAGTGAACTACTTTTTAGGCTAGGTAGCGCTTAGGAAAAATTAAAAAAGTAAAAAAATCAGCTCTTGCCATAAAAAACCAAAAATCGATTTTTTACCTAACCAGGTCCATAGGTAGCAAACCGTTCATTCAAGAAACAATCATGAAACCCTGGACGCAATATATAAGTGATATGATGTTCGCACCGAGGCATTACAAAACACGACGTAAACGAGAGCTCAGCGGTGAAAGTTATACGATTTCAATATGCAGTGTGAAAAAATTAATTTATTTTGCTACGTTTGCGGTCATCAAATTAGAAAAAACAAATATGGAAAAGAAAAGAATCTTCTTACTAGCGAATTCAGAAGAGCATATACGTTGTTTTTCGACGAGGTAGACTTGACCAGTGAAAATTACACACCTAATATAGTGTGTCGCCAATGCTATAACAATCTCATGGCATGGTTGAGTGGAGCAAAATTTAGTATGAAGTATTGTAAACCGGTAAACTGGATTTATCGCCCAGGTGCTCATGATGTAAACATTTGCTATGCATGCGTAAATTACACACGTGGAATGAATCGACATGGTGAGAAGAATAAAATTTATAAAGCAACAGCTACACTACCAGTGCTTGCACCTGAAAATTTTGTACCGCCAAGGCCACCAAGTACAGATCTCAGGACAGAATTTACAGGAATGAATACTGAAGGTGGTGTTACTTATGAAGATCCGTTTGACGCCGATTATGAGCCTCAACAAGGAAGAGATGGACCACAACTAATAACACAAATGGAAATGGATTTCATTGTGGCCATATTGGGATTATCGCAGCGGCTTGCCATATTTTTGACAGCGTTTTTAAAGCAAAGAAAATTAACACTTGCTAACGTTAACTCTTCGGCATACCGGAAACGGCAAGCTGAATTTCAGAACTTCTACACTCTACATAATGACAATTCGTTCGCTTACTGCAACGATATAAAAGCTTTGGTGGTAAAAATGGGAATAAACTACATCGCTAGTGAGTGGAGATTATTTATTGATAGTTCTGTTTCAAGCTTGAAGGCAGTGTTATTGCATATGTCGAACCGAAAACCTTGCATTCCGCTAGCAATCGGTGTCAACATGGAAGAAAACTACGAAACATTGAAAAATATTATGGAAAAAATCAAATACTACGAAAATAAATGGAAGATTTGCTGTGATTTGAAGGTCATCAACATTATGCAAGGGATCATTGATAAAGGCGGCTTTCCCAAATTCTTTTGTTTTCGTTGTAATTGGGATTCGCGATCTCTGAATCAATTCGAATGTAATTCGTGGACACCAAGAGGAAATGTGGAGGAACAAATGAAAGAACATAGACTGAAAAATGCACCTTTGATTGACAATACTCATGATATCTTGCTGCCACCGCTCCACATTAAATTGGGAATTGTTAAAAAATTCATCGAAGTGGCTGTTATAAATTGTCCAAATGCATTTGACTATTTGAAAAGTGTTTTCCCAAAGCGTAGCGATGACAAAATTAAGAAAGGTATGTATTGTAGTAAACTAAATCCTATATTTTCCACCTTATTGTATATTTACTTTTCTTTTCTGTTTCTTTTTTTATCGTTTGATAGGAGTACTTAATGGCCCAGACATTAGAAAGCTTTTCAAGACAAATTTTGAGTCAGCGCTTGATGAAAATCATTCAATGGCATGGATTTATCTTCAACGTGTATGCACCAGAGTCTTGGGAGGGGATCGAGACGCTGAGCCGGAAGCAAGAGAATGGGTGAAAGAAATGCTGTATTATTTTGAGAAAATCGGCTCATCGATGACATTAAAGCTGCACTTTCTTCATTTTCATTTTGACGATTTTATGAAGCAACTGTCTACTGAATCCGATGAGCAAGGAGAACGGTTTCATCAAACCACAATGCCCATGGAAAAACGGTACAAAGGCAAAAAACTAGACGCATTGCTTGGAGAGGTAATATCAAATATATTGATGCATTGCTTTGTATTCCTTTTTTGATTTTTGTTTTTATTTCAGGTATGTTGGTGGAGCCACAAGATTACCCTGTATGATGTCAATGAAGTATTTCAAGAAGAAAAAGCTTATGATGGAGGGCAGTCTGGAAGCAACGTACCCGTGCGCACCCTAAGTTCTGAATCAGAGTCAGATTCGGATGATTCGGACGACGAATTGGATCCACAACTTAAGAGAGTGCTATTTACAAGTCCAGGGCCATCAACTTTATAAACATGACACAAATATTTATTTATTTTATTTATTTCCATATTTATTTATCTTATTTTTGTGATATATGCCATTGTATATTAATGTTGAAATAACAACAAAAAAAAAATTAAAATAAAAAAATTTTACACATACGAAATGAAATTAAATCAAATGAAATTAAATTATTTTTGTATTACAAATTGAATGTTCTAAAAAGTTGTTTAACTAGATCTTATGTACATTTTTGTAGCTTATTGTTTTCTTGAATTTCGAACGGTTTGCTACGTATGGACTTAAACATGGGAAAAAAGGTAAAAAAATTGATTTTTTTAAATGACGTTTTTTTTCATTTTATGTGTTCACAATTTTTGTTCTTTACAAGGGTTATACAATATCTTTGCCTTAAAGAGAAAATGAAAATTCCACTCGGTTTGCAAAATATGCGCCTGAGAAAATGATAACTTTTTTAATGACACCAAGACCTCAAATCTTTGGGGGCCTCTGAAAAAACTCCATGACTTGGGGCAAAACTAGAATATATGGTCTTTTTTGTCTTTTATCACGTAGTTGTATTTGTATATGGTTATATTTTTAATTGTTGAAGTAAAAAAAAATAAGCATTGAAAATATCATTTTTTTGGGAAATTTTTAATTTTTATGGTTTCCTTAGCGCTACCCTTACTGTGTTAAGGATCATTCCTAGGATGTTTGTATGTTCTATAAAGTTGTTAAGTGATGTTTTAGCTACATTTTTGTACTATATTATTTTCTTAAATTTTGAACGGTTTGCTACGTATGAACCTGAACATGTAAAAAAAGCCTAAAAAAAAATCCTTTTTTTTTAAGTTTTTTGCGATTTTGATTTCTAAGATGGCGTTTTTTGATATAATGCGTTCACAATTTTTATTCCTCATGACAATGGCTACAACTTTGCCTCAAACAGTAAATCGAAATTCCTAACGGTTTGGAAGATATGAGCCTGAGAAGATGACCACTTTTTTGCAAAAAAGGCAAAGAGGCCCAAAATCTTTAGGGCCCCGCCCACAAAAAAGGGGAGGACATTTGACAAAACTGAAAGACACGTGTCTTCTTTTTTTTGATCCTCTATCTCGTGGTGGTGTCCGTATGTGGTTATTTTTCCATGACCTAAAAAATTACACACAGTGAAATTAGATGAAAAGAGTATTGTAGAATACTTTATTGATGGAATACCGGATTCGAAAATTAACAAGGCGGTACTGTATCAAGCGGACAATGTTGAGGGGTTAAAGAAGCAAATAGCTGTTTACGAGAAAATTAGATATAGACCTCAGCCGTCAAACAGAGGTAAAGATGTGGTGTCAACAACGGAAAAGCCCAAGTCAGCTACAGTAGAGTCGACAAAGACGGACAAAAGATGTTTTAAGTGTGGTGACAAATCACATTTGGCGAAAGATTGCCCAGAGAAACAGAGTAAATGTTTTAAATGTCAAAAATTCTGACATCGTTCATTTGAATGTCCAGGTAAAAGTGCTGAAAAGACAGTTAAAGCAGAACGCGATCAAGCTAACATGGTTCGAAAGGGACCAGGTCTAATATTTAAGGATATTGAGATAGGTGGAAAATCATTAACAGCGTTGATCGATACCGGATGTGACGTATGCCTCATGCGTTACGATATCCTATTTTTATTAGGTGAAGTTAATTTTGTGGCTGAAAAAGTAAAATTATATGGAATAGGCGACAGTGAGATAGTTACAATGGGACGTTTTGACATTGAAGTTAAAATAGATGACTGTGAATTTAAAGCAACGTTTTATGTCGTAAAGGAGCGTGACATTAATCACTCCATTATGATTGGGAACAGTTTGTTAAGAAATGCAGAAGTAGTGATTAGAAATGGAGAAGCAGTTTTCAATGAGTTAGTTGAGAAAAACTTGTTAGAAGAATTTAGTAGTATTTGCTTAAATGCAGAAGAGTTGAAATTAGATTTTCCAATAGTTGAGTTGAATCATTTAAATAAAGAGGTAGCGAATAGTGTTGCAAAAGAAATAGAAGATTACAACCCTGAGAAAAATGTAAGGAGCCCTATAGAAATGAAAATAGTTTTGAAAGATGATAACCCAGTTTATCAACAACCAAGAAGAATACCTTTCGCTGACCGTGCCATAGTTGACGCACAGATTTCCGAGTGGTTAAAAGAGAAGATCATTCAACCAAGTACTTCCGAATACGCATCGCCTGTAGTGTTAGTTGCTAAAAAAGATTGATCGAAGAGGCTTTGTTGCGATTATAGGAAGTTAAATGAGAAAATTATTAGAGACCATTTTCCTATGCCTTTGATGGATGAGGTACTTGATAAATTACAAGGTGCTAGTGTTTATACGACTTTGGATTTAAAGAACGGATATTTTCATGTTCCGATGGATGAGTTTTCTAGGCAGTATACTTCATTTGTCACTTATAACGGGCAATTTGAATTTCTTTACGTACCGTTTGGAATTAGCAATTCCCCTGCCGTATTTACAAGGTACATAACAGCAGTGTTAAGAGATTTAATACAGAACGGGACAATTATCGTGTATATGGACGACATTATCATACCCGCTAAGGATGAAATGGGGGGCCTTGAGAAGTTTAAAGTTGTTTTGAGTAGAGCAGCCGCTAGTGGGCTGCAAATCAAGTGGAGCAAATGTCAGATTTTGCAAAGAGAAGTAAACTTTTTAGGTTATGTAGTGAGTAATGGGTCAATAAAGCCGTCAGAGGAGAAGGTTAGAGCTGTGAAAAAGTTTCCTATCCCGACTGATAGGAAGGCTGTACAAAGATTTTTAGGTCTAACCTCATATTTCAGGAAGTTCATTGAGAACTACGCAGTTATGGCGAAACCGTTGAGTGATTTATTGAGAAAAGATACACCTTTCGTTGTAGATGATGAAGTTTTAGTTTCTTGTCAACAACTCAAGGAAGCACTTGTTAGCGCTCCAATATTAAAGTTATATGATCCGGATGCGATCACCGAACTTCATGCGGATGATTTGCAGTTACATCCAGTGCAGTATATGAGTCGGAGAACAAAAGATTATGAAGAAAGGTATCACTCATATGAGTTAGAAGTTTTAGCGATTATTGAGGCTTTGAAGAAATGGCGTGTTTATTTGTTGGGAATTCCTTTTAAGATAGTGATGGACTGCAATGCCTTCAAAATGACCATGAACAAAAAAGATGTTCCGCCAAGAATATCAAGATGTGCAATGTTCATGCAAGATTTTAATTACGAGATAGAGCATAGAGGAGGGGCTAAAATGAAACACGTTGACGCATTGAGTCGTATCACATGTTTGATTACTGAGAGTAGCTTGACCCATAGAATGAAGGAAGCTCAAGAAAACGACGATCGTTTGAAAGTTATTAAAGCGCTTCTAGAAAGATGTGAATATGAAGATTATTATATGAGTAATGGCATTTTGTTCAAAGATCCAAATAAAGAGTTGATAGTGGTGCCAGAGTTGATGGAGGAGGAAATCATTAGAATTGCTCATAAGCAAGGGCATTACGGTGCCGCAAAAACAAAACAGTTAGTTGAGACACAGTATTTTATTCCTAAATTACAGTCGAAGGTTAAAAAAGTCGTAGAAAGTTGCGTAGAGTGCATGATCACGGACGCTAAGACGGGTAGGAAGGAGGGATACTTAAATCCTATTGATAAAGAGGATGTACCCCTAAAAACATATCACGTGGATCATGTTGGTCCCATGGAGACGACAAAAAAGGCTTATAATTATATCTTTGTTGTAGTTGACGGGTTTTCGAAGTTTGTATGGCTTCATCCAACAAAATCGACGGACGCTAAAGAGGTGATTGACT
>OW121741.1:59297234-59302234 GCA_933228675.1 Stomorhina lunata | reverse complement strand
TTGAGGAAAACTGCCTTACGGGTTTAATGAATGGGAATTTAGTAAAACTATCCAACAAAACGATGGCTCCAATTTTTCCCTTTTTGGATCTTGGATAAGGTCCAATAAAATCTATAAAGAGATTCTGAAATGGACGTTCTGTTGGAAAACAACCAGCTATTGGAGGTCTCAGAGTTACGTTTGGAGATTTAGATTGATAGCACTTATCGCATTTGGATATAAATACCTTGACGTCATGAACCATATTAGGCCAATATAAATTTCTACGTAACCTTTCAAGGGTCTTGGCTATCCCCCCATGAGATTTGTTAGGTGGCGAATGTGAACTATCTATCACAGAATTTACTAACATTTTCGGTACCCACAATTTCCATACAAACATTTCGTCGTGGTCATTCCCATTGGAAAATTCACACCTTTTATAAACCTTATTCCCAAGAATTCGAAGATCAGGCAATTTTGAAGCGTTCTCCTCTATTTTGTGCCGTATTTCAGAGTATTCTTTTGATTCAAATTCTGGGGATTCTAAGTCTATAACAGGCATGATCTCTAACTCAGAAACTTCATCAAAGTTTTGCCGTGATAGGCAGTCGGGTACAATATTTTCACTACCGCGATGATGCTCTATTTTGAACCGGTAACCTTGGAGCTTCAGTGACCAACGAGCAAGACGACCGGAAAGGTCAGACTGTCTCATTAGCCACTGAAGGCTCGCATGATCAGTAACAATAGTAAAATCCTGGCCCTCTACATAGGGTCTAAATTTCTTCAGTGCCATAATTACGGCCAAGCATTCTAACTCAGTGACACTATAATTGGACTGTGCTTTATTAAGCTTTTTTGAAAAATAGGCCACAGGCATTTCTTGACCCTCGTCATTCGTTTGAGTTAGAACTGCTCCCACTCCAAGCTTGCTAGCATCTCATTGGAGGACAAACGGCTTCGAATAATTCGGACTGACAAGTATAGGGGTTGAAGATAATTTTCGTTTCAAAAGATCAAACGCAGTTTCAGCTTCTTGCGTCCAGTTAAAACCTTTCCCTTTTTTAAGCAAGTTGGTGAGAGGTACAGTTAAAATAGCAAAATTGTCTACAAAACGTCGGTACCATCCGGCCATTCCGAGGAATCTCCGTAATTGTTTAACCGATGAGGGAGACGGATAGTTGGTTACAGCAGAAATCTTTTCTGGGTCAGTACGCAATGTGCCGTTTCCGACAACATAACCCAAATACTGGACCTCTTTAATGCAGAATTTGCTCTTCTGAATATTAATTGTAAGACCTGCATCTTTTAAAGCCAAAGCAACCTTACATAAAACTGACATATGCTTATCAAAATTCTCTGAGATGATTAACAAATCATCCAGGTATACAAAGACCTCATCTTTCAGATCTGAAGGAATCACGCGATCCATCAACCAACATAAAGCTTGTGGCGCATTACATAAGCCAAATGGCATTACGCAATATCTGTAAAGCGGACGATTAGGTACAGTAAAACAAGTAAAGTCTCTAGAATTTTTGGCCAACGGAATTTGCCAAAATGCTCGACGAAGGTCTAACGAACTTATTGAGCTTTCCTTAATCTACTTAGGATGCCTTCTATATGGGGCAACGGGTATGCATCTTTGATGGTAAAGCTATTGATCTTTCTTGAATCTAAACACAGACGGACTTCATTAGGTTTTCGGACTAATACAACCGGACTAGATCACGGACTGTTAGGAGCTTCTTCTATAACCTTAAGTTTTAACATTTCATCTATCTCGGAGTGAACTAACTTTTCAATAGCCGGGGAGATGGGAAAGTATCTCTGCTTTATCGGACGGACATTGGGTTCTAACTCTATGACGTGTTCCATTAACGATGTTTTGCCCAAGCCTTCTTTTTCGTATGAAGGAAAAAAGGCTTTCACATTTTCAAGTTGTGATTTTTGCAAATCTGAAATCAAAACCATCTCGTAACCTATATCAGATATTTTATCTATAGCTACTTCAGATATTATGTTTGGAGCAATTTGAAATATCTTCCAGAAATCTACTCCAAGTATAATTTCTTGAGATATTGAGGGTACAATGTAAAAATTTATTTGTTCTATCTTATCTTTAAACGAAACAGGGGCCTTAACGGTTCCATATACGATTTGTTGGCGAGAATCGGCTGTTTTTATAAAGGTCTTATGACTTTTAAAATCTTTCATTTTACAAACTTCTTTTGCAAGAGAGCCGCCAATACAGGAAACTTGTGCACCGCTATCTAACAATCCTAAAAGTTTTCTACCAAAAAGACTAAGTTGGGCATATGGTCTTAAGTCATCTTTACGATTTGTTATGGAATTTAAAAGATAACAAATAACTTTTTGGTTGGTTTTAACCATGTTCCAATAGTTCTTTTGCCGTAGAGATGAACGCTTTTGGCTACTACTAGTGTTAAAAATTTCTTCTCTCTTCTGTCGATAAAATTTAAGGCGAACTTCATATGGTACTATGTCTTTTAATTTTGGCTTATCGGATAATTGTTAAGGGGTGAGGTAATGGAAATTGTTATTGGGTTTTCAGATTCGGGTCTTGGCGAAGGTTTAGGTTGGTACCTTCGCTCTTCTTGAAGTTTCCCGGATTGCAATTTTTACAAGTGGGCTTATAAGCACCTACAAGGCCACAACCATAGCAGAAAATACTTCTGTCTTCCATACAATACCGATGGCCATCTTTCCGACAATTCCAGCAAATAAGTTTGCTACGTCTTGGTATTTCGTCAATATTCATTTCCTCATCGACTTCCCTATTGTTTTTAACAAGTAAATTATCTTCTAACTCGCTAACGTTTCTACGCGACCCATAACTTCTATTAAAAGTGTGTAATAAAGTATTAGTTTTAGATACTTCGTTGAGTAAATTTTCACCCTTGAGACACAACTCACGTAGTTGCGCTACAGAATTGATAGGAACATATAGTAACTGTTGTCGAATTCGTGGTCGAAGACCACGTTGAAGTATTTCTACCATCTCTTCTTCCCTTAAAGGAGTATGCAAACTTTCGGCCATTTTAAAAATAACGTTTTTATAATCGCCAAATGATTCATTAGGACCTTGTTTGCGGTTACGCATATCTTCCTTTATTTCGGTATCGGTACGATATTCCTCAAAATTGATCCGAAGAGCTTCACACAATAAAGGCCATGTTATTCTATCAACGGATCTTCGAAAACTCCAATACCAATCCTTAGCGTCATTTGTGAATAAGCATTGAGCGTTATCACATAAAATATTAAAGTTACCTCCTAACGTATCTAAAAGTAAGGACTCTATTCTGTATATAAAGTGTTCAACCGATAATTTTGGCGAACCATCAAACTTTATGTCCCAATTATGAACTAAACTTGCTATTTTCCCAGCATTAGTTACTATGGAAGAATCACTTATTCGAGTTTCAGAATTGCTATGTGGAATTCTGCCTGAAATAGTATTAGACAATCTAGGCATGTCTTGAGGCCATTCATAATTTGTGTGAAGATTAGAAGAGTTATTGTTTTGGGATGTGTTCTGTGTTGGTACGTTTAGGTTAAGTCTATTGAGCGAACTTGTTAAAACAGATTCAATACGCTCCTCAATTGTTCGTGTTACACGTTCTTCAATATCATTGAAGATTGCAGCTTCTCGAGTCGCTATAGCTGTCGAAACTAGTTGTCTGATCCTTGTATCATCTATTCCTACTGCACCTTCTAACTCATTAGTCTCGGGAGCAGTAACTATATTGGTGTTACTAATAGGGGCAGTTGAAGTTGGAATTGACAGACTTTCAGTTTGGCTTTGAGAAAGACCTGTAGTTGCTTGAATAATAATGTTATTTGATGTATTATTGGTACGTGATCTAGTTCTAGCACCTCGATTAGGAGTTGGAGATATTCCAAATTCCCTGTCACTGCAGTGAGCTCTGCATTGCGGACAGGTAGAATTTCTTTTGAGCCATGTTAGCAAGCAATTTTTATGAAATTTGTGACCGCAAGCGGTTCTTAAGCAATTTGTATCCTCACTAACATTTTCCCTACATATGGTGCAGACACTGAGGTCTTCGGTACTATGGCGAAGCGACATATTGTATAATAAAGCAGAAATTGTGGTAGATACTTTTGTAAAATATAAATCAAGATTGGTCGATAAAATAAGTTTCAGTTAAATTTTTAGAATATGTAATTTTCAAATTCTGATTCTACTCCTATTTGAAAGAATAAGTATTGTTCTAAATTATAATGTAAATTTGGTCCCCCAAAATTAATATTTTTAAAATAAAAAATGTTTAAGTACAATACATATCATCATCAAATCTAAGTATTTAGTACAAAAAAAATAATTTATAAATCGGTTCCAAAACTGGTGTATTTCAGACTTGATCCTAATCTAATAAATAAATCACACAGTTTTGTTATTCGCAGTTAATTTAAGAAAGTGGTGAGAAATACTAAACCTGGTCAGAAAGTCTTACATCTAGCAAACTTAAAGCATTCCAAAGTTATATATTATATTTCTTCACACCGAAAAAAAAAACAAGTAAGAACTTAAGTTATTAATTCAGAAATATAGGACCCACGTATCCATGGGCCCCACGTTGGGCGCCATTCTGTTATGAAACTGGGTATAGTTTTTGGTGTGGAGGATTTGGTGTAAGAGTGAACGTACCGTAAGGGTGTGTACCTGGCTGATTACCGGCTGTTCAGTCTGTCGGGGTTCGAATGTCTTACAGTGTTCTTATCCTTGACCCAGTAATAACAAGAAAATTTTAGTACACACTAGAACCAAATTTTTGAATGAAACGAATTTTAAAAGACTGCAAAACGGACATATACAATTCTGGGGGAAAACGTTAATCAGCAGCACTTATTCTATGTCTGCTCTGTACCCTACCCTTTCCATATCTTCTTAGATATAATTTGAAGACCCGACACATAATTTAGAACCACTTAACTTTCAAATAGTTTCGAATCAATAATCAAATTTATTTAGA
>OW121741.1:59277234-59282234 GCA_933228675.1 Stomorhina lunata | reverse complement strand
TGACTTTTACCAAACAGTTTACCAACACCTCTCCTTGATCCTAGATAAGGTAGATTGCCTCGATTTTAAGGAAGAAACATTGCGTGCAATGACCAACACTTATAGGGAAAAAGCATTAGATACTTTTGTAAGAGGACTTAATGGGGACCTTCCACGGTTGTTAAGTATTAGGGAACCGACATCTCTACCCCAGGCTTTACATATCTGCCTTAAGTTAGACAACATGACTTATAGGAGAAGCTATGCTCAAGTTCAAAACTCAAAAATAAATGGACAGAAGGGTAAAATCGAACCACCTACCTCATTAGGTGGACGTACATTTTATCCTGAATTAGCTCATACAGGATCTATAAGACCACCGTTACCGCCACGTTACTATCCAACAATAAATTATAGGAACCAGAATCAAAATTTTATCCGACCAAATTGGAACTTCCCTAGACCCCAGTCAAATTGGAATTCTCCTAAATCCCCGTCTAATCCAAATGGGTTCACAGGACAATTTAATGATAATCAACGGAACCCCTCTGGAATGGAACCGATGGATGTGGATCGTTCTATTCAAACGAGACAGGTTAATTACATGAATCAACCATCAATGAACCAAAGCCCGAAAAGACCATTAAATACTTCTTTCCAAGGACCGGTCAATAAAATTCAAAGAAATTTTCACATAAACGCTGACAACATACCGGAAAATGAGTGGTGCGAATGGCCAGGCTATCCGCCTGAAGGATATGAGGTTGACATACGACCACAAAATAATGAAGCAGACTATGTTGAGGAATATTTTCAGCATATTCCCCAGGAAAATGCTACTTCGGAAGAAATTCAAAGAGAAGAACCGGACGACGTTCAGCTTGCAGTTAATTTTTTAGGTTAAACTGTTCCTCACTGCCGTATTTCGAAGCAAAGATGAGGAACGGAAACGTATTATCATTTTTATTAGACACAGGCAGCAACAAAAACTATATTAGACCAGATCTTGTACAAAATCCAATAAACAACAGACAAATTTTTTATGCGAAATCTGCCAATGGTGCAATTAGGATAACACAACATACTCTTTCGGCATTTTCAGGATTTGACAACATTCCACTTAAATTCTATTTACTACCAGGTTTCGATTCGTTTGATGCAATTTTGGGAAATGATAGCTTAAAGGAACTGTCAGCCGTTATCCATATTGCCGAAAACTATTTTACCCTAGGAAACGGACAAAGAATTAACATAAAACAGCGGATGTCACAAAGTGTGAATAATATAGAATTACGGACCCAGCACCTAAGCGAAAGCCAAAAAAATTCTCTCAGAAACATTGTTGAACAATATAGTACATTATTTGCAGAACCAGATAAGAGACTGACTTACTCGACCGTAGTGGAAGCAAATATAAGGACGGAGAATAGTACTCCAATATACGCAAAAAATTATCCATACCCGATGGCACTGAAAGACATAGTGGAAGAAGAAATTAATCGACTCTTGCGAGATGGGATAATAAGACCGTCACGATCGCCATATAATTCTCCCATTTGGGTAGTACCCAAAAAGGATGATCATTCAGGAAAAAGAAAATATAGGCTAGTCGTAGACTTCAGAAGACTAAACGCAGTAACAATCGCGGACAAATATCCTATTCCAGACATCAATGACGTTCTAGCAAACTTGGGTGGAAACAAATACTTTACGGTACTGGATCTTAAAAGCGGGTTTCACCAAATTAATCTTAGGGAAGAAGATAGAGAAAAGACAGCTTTTTCCATTAATAATGGTAAATTCGAATTTACAAGGTTACCATTCGGTCTAAAAAACGCTCCTTCAATTTTCCAAAGGGCTCTTGATGATATATTGCGACAGTACATAGGAAAATTTTGCTATGTTTATGTGGACGACATTATCATTTTTAGTAAGGACGAAGAATCGCATATAGAACATGTGAACCGGGTGTTTGAAACATTACAACAGGCTCACATGAAAATCCAATTAGATAAATGTGAATTCTTTAAACAAGAAGTGGAGTTTCTTGGGTTTATGGTGTCAATGGAAGGAATAAAAACAAACCCAAAGAAGGTCGAAACAATATTAAAGTTCAATTACCCCAAAACATTAAAGGAGCTTCGCTCGTTCCTTGGCCTATCAGGATATTACAGGCGCTTTATTAAAGGTTACGCCGATATTGCAAAACCAATCGAAAATGACATCTTCTCAAATCAAAATTGATTTGGACGAGGTGGCAAAGAAGGCTTTTGACGACCTAAAGAATGCTCTAATTTCTCGTGAAGTAATACTAGCATATCCAGATTTTAATAAGGACTTTCAACTAACAACGGACGCTTCAAATTACGCTATTGGAGCAGTGCTTAGCCAAGATGATAAACCCATAAGATTCATTTTCAGGACACTTAACAAAACAGAGGAAAGTTACGCAGCTAATGAAAAGGAAATGCTTGCGATTATATGGTCACTCACCTCGCTAAGAAATTATCTCTATGGCTCAAAAAAGGTAATAATATTTACGGACCATCAGCCACTTACATATGCTCTTAGTAACAACAATAGCAACTCCAAGATTAAAAGATGGAAATGTATGCTGGAAGAGTATAATTATGAACTGAGATATAAACCAGGTAGGACAAATGTGGTGGCCGATGCATTATCCAGAAACCTCTCAGGGTTGAATGCACTTGAAGATCAATCAAGTTCTTCTACGATGACTCAACACAGTGCCGAAAGTTCAAGCGAAAATCTTATACCAAGTGTTGAAATTCCAGTTAATGTGTTTAAGAACCAATTGTTTATAAATATAGGGGAAGTACCTTCTTACCAATTTAAAATAATCTTCCCAGGATATCATCGACACCTTATAGTTGAAGCAAGCTACGACGAACAGAAACTAGTAACTATTCTTAAGAGATACCTTAATCCGTCTGTAATAAATGGAATTAAAACTCCTGAAGCGGTGATGGGCGAAATTCAGAGGATCTACGCAGATCATTTCTCAAATTATAAATGTAGATTTACGCAAACGGTTGTTGAAGATATAATAGCTGAAAATGATCAGGAGAATATAATTGTAGAAGCACACTCAAGGGCTCATCGTAACGGAAAAGAGAATAGAGCCCAAATTATGGAAAAGTATTATTTCCCATCTATGGCACGAAAAATAAAAAGAATAATAAAACTGTGTTCGATTTGCAAAAAAAATAAATACGAAAGACATCCAAATACACCCGAACTTGGCGAAACACCTATACCAACATATCCAGGACATACAATTCACATAGACATATTTTCAACTGATAAAAAATTAATTCTGACTTCTATCGACAAGTTCTCAAAATATGTGCAAGTGAAACAACTTACTGGCAGATCTATTGATCAGGAGACCTCTTAGAGAACTTTTGTTTTTTACGGAGTACCAAAAAATGTAGTAATGGACAATGAGCCTTCTTTAAATTCACCCTCTATTTTATTTATGATGAAAGACGATTTAAAAATAAATATTTTTACTACTCCTTCATATAGGAGCGAGCCAAATGGACAAATAGAACGCTTCCATTCCACTTTGGCGGAAATAATGAGATGCCTAAAGGAAGAGGGAATTTCCAGGGATTTCGATGAGTTATGGAAAGATCTGTGAATGAATATAACCATTCGATTCACACAACAACGAATAGGAAACCGGTAGATCTGTTCTTTGGACGAACTGTTGACTTTTCGCCACACGATTATGAGACAACAAGGCTCTCAAATGTTGAACGACTTAAGCGCAAACAAGAAAAGGACCTCGTTTACCATAACAAAAATAAAAGGCCGCCTAAGCAATACGTACCTGGGCAATTGGTTTATGTAAAGACTAACAGGAGATTGGGCACTAAATTAAGTAACAGGTTTAAGGAAGAGATAGTAAAAGAGAACCGAGGTACTAGCATCGTCACTGAAAGTGGACGGGTTGTTCATAAAAGTCATATAAGGAATTAAAAGCAAAGATTATGCGATTTTTAACAAAAATTTTTTTTCTTTCAGACTATTTTTGGTAACTGTTTCAGCAGACCTAAACATTCTTGACTACTCTAACACTAGACTCGTAACGATCCATACTGGGATAGCAAGAAGACAAAATGGTACATTTAAGGTTGTGCATACAATAAACATCGACCAATACCGAGATTTGTTAGACAATATGGAATCCGTTTTAGATAATGATATTGCATATGGTCATCCGATCCGTCCGTTCTTAAAACAACAAACCCTTGGGATAAAGGGACTCCTTAATCGTCTGAGTCCGAACAAAATAAAAAGAGCAATAGATGCTATCGGCACTGCATGGAAGTGGATTGCAGGTACACCCGATAGCCATGATTTTGAAATTCTGACACAAAAAATTAGCAATCTTTTGGAAAATAATAATAGACAGATGGTAATAAACGAACTGACTATTGATAGAATCCAAGAAATATCCAATATTACTAATGAGATATTGAAGGTTAGGAAAGAAGATTGGAACACTGAATTAACAATTAGTTTAGAACGTAAATTAAACTTAATTGAAAAAGAATTACAAAGCATTGAGTATGCCATTCAATGGGCGAAGGTTAATATTGTAAATTCATTTATTTTATCTAAAACAGAAATCGAAACTCTAAATGATGTATTAACAAATTATAAAATACCAATATTTAATGTAGATGAATTACTTTCTTTTGGAAATGTAAAAATTGTAACAAATAACAAAGAGATTTTATATATCTTAAGCATTCCAATAACATATACTGATACCTGTGAAACATATTTAACAAACCCTGTAAAGTTTGGTAATTTAGTAGATAAAATTGAGTTTGATAAAATATTGAAATGTCAAGATGCTTTGTTTGCCATTAAAGAAAAATGTAAAAACTATAATGACATAACCATATGTAATAAAAATAATATAGTAGAATTAAGAGATGATTATTGTATAACCAACTTATTTAAGAACAGAGTAGGGAACTGCACCC
>OW121741.1:59244734-59272234 GCA_933228675.1 Stomorhina lunata | reverse complement strand
TAGGGCAGAAGAGCCAATAAAGGTAATCCAAATAGAGAAGTCTGTGCAAACATTACCAATAATGTCTAGAATCACTGTAGAAACAGTTAAAAGGACTAGAGATGGAAATGATGAGCCACGAAAGACAATAGCCAAGAAAATGAAGAAACAGTCACAAACCAATGGTGAGGAGGCAACTAATATACCTTCAGCACAAAAAACAGAAGAATTTCCGGAACCGGAAAAAGAAGCCACAACAAACAAAAAGCAGACCGAACGCGTTGATAATATCTGCAAGCGGTGGAAACACATATGCAGACATACTGCGTGAAATAAAAACCGATCCAAACCTGCAGGATTTTGGAAAGAGTGTTCGAAAAATACGTAGAACGCAAAAGGGTGAAATTCTGCTCGAAATAAACTCCGCAAGCAAGGAGGAAACTTCCAACTTTAACGATCTAATTGGAAAAACACTCGAAGGTAAAGCCGAAATAAGGGCCAGAGTGATGGAATTTTTAATAGAATGTAAAGATCTAGATGAGGTAACAACAGCAGCTGATATTTGCGCTGCTTTGAAGAACCAACTCAGTGTAACGGATCTGGATATGAATGTCGTTAAAAATATTCGCAAAGCATATGGAGGTACACAGACTGCTACGATAAGTTTACCAGACACGGTAGCCAAAAAAGCTCTACGTCTCGGAAAACTAAGAATTGGATGGTCAATTTGTAGAGTACGCGAACTATTTATACCTAAACGGTGCTTTAGGTGCCTGGAGTTCGGTCACATAGCTGTCGACTGTAATGCAGCGTAGATAGATCACGCCTCTGTAGAAAGTGTGGTGAACCTAACCACATTGCAAGGGATTGTTACGCCGATCCACGATACATGTTTTGTGTTGCCAAAAGCGCATTGTATACCGGACATATAGCTGGTAGTAGAAGATGTCCTATATTTAAAAAGGCGCTTAGTCTTCGCAAATAATGAAAATTATTCAACTGAATTTAAATCATTGTGCAGCTGCTCAAGATCTACTTGCCCAAATATCTTTTTAGTAGAATTCGCTTCTCATCTACCGCTGGAAGGTGAAGTTCAAGTCTCAAACATTACTGAAACTTTAAGAAATGCTTGTGACGCTTCAATGCCTAGAAGAAGACAATCAAATAACAGGAAACCAAACTATTGGTGGAACTCTGAAATTGCTGAATTGCGCAAAAAATGCTTGAAGTCAAGAATATTGTTCCAGAGACGACAATCAAGACATGATGCCGATATTAGACGCCAAATATATCATCAGACAAGATGTGATCTTCAGAAAGCTATAAAGAGAAGTAAACAAGAAAGCTTTCGACTACTATGTAGAGAAGTTGATGCGAACCCATGGGGAAATGCCTATCGCATTGTTATGGCTCGCTTAAAAAATCAAAAAACCCCACAAGTTACATGTCCACAGCTCCTCAAGAATATTGTGGAAGCTCTTTTCCCAAGTGGACAACTGCAAGAAGGAATAGTGCAACATACTGATAGCCCAATAGTAGAAGTGTCAGAAGAGGAAGTAATTCAATCCTGCTCTTGTATAGGCGACAACAAGGCTCCTGGGCCAGATGCCATACCAAACAGAGCACTGAAGATAGCATTAAAGGAGAAACCCTATATTTTTGGTAATGTGTTTAACAATTGCCTCAGAACTGGAAAATTTCCAGAGATCTGGAAAAAACAAAAGCTGGTCTTATTACCAAAACCAAACGCTTAGGTGAGCCGTCATCATACCGCCCCATTTGTCTTTTGGACACAATTGGAAAGATTAGTATGTAACAGATTACTACGCGAAGTTGAAAGATCAAACGGACTTTCAGATAGACAATACGGCTTCCGGAAAGCTAGGTCAACGGTGGACGCCATAAAAATGGTGAAAAAAATGGCGGAGGAAGCAATACACGGAAAAGGTGCAAATCGGAAATATTGTATGGTTATCACATTGGATATCAAAAATGCATTTAACAGCGCGGGATGGAACCATATAATGACATCACTTCAACGCTTAGAAGTCTTCAACTATATTATTAGAATAATCGGTGACTATTTTACAAATAGAACCTTATGGTATAACACCGACGAAGGAACGAAATGTCATCTGACCTCAGCGGGAGTACCTCAAGGATCAGTTTTGGGCCCATTGCTCTGGAATATTATGTACAATGAAGTACTAGAATTAAATATTCCCGAAGAGACCAATATTATTGGATTCGCCGATGATATTGCAATTGTTGTCTGTGCACGCTTCATTGATGAAGTGCAAATGTACGCCAACGACTGTATAGTGAAGGGTTGTCTAGACAAAGTTGGCTTAGAACTAGCAGGTCATAAAACGGAAGCAGTTTTAATTAGCAGCAGGAGAAAAAAGGAATCTTTAGAAATAAAAGTGGGTAGAACAACTATTTCGTCATCTACATCAATAAAATACTTAGGCGTAATGATAGACGATAAGCTTAATTTTAAAGCACATCTAGAATATGCGTTCAAAAAAGCAACAGTTGCAAACAATGCTCTCAGTAGAATAATGCCTAATGTCGGTGGACCCAGGCAAAGTAGAAGGACTTTTTTATGTAGAGTAACAATGTCGATACTACTATATGGAGCCCCTATTTGGCAAAATCAATCAAGAGTGTGTCTCGAAAAAACATTCTCTCCCTTTTTAGGCAAAGTTGTCTAAGACTAGCAAGTGGCTATCGGACAATATCACTAGAAGCTACAGCTGTTATTTCGGGAACGATCCCACTTGATCTGGCTTCAGATGAGGCATATAGAATATATGAAGCTAAAACAGCGAATAGATCTGAAAATGCACAAGAGAGGAAGTTATGGAAAGAAATAAAACAATGACCAACTGGCAAAGAAGATGGCAAAGCTCAGACAAAGGGAGATGGACATTCAAATTAATTCCAACAATAAACAAATGGGTCAATCGAAAACATGGAGAGGTGAATTATAACCTCACACAGTTTTTATCAGGTCACGGAGGATTCAGAAGATATTTATTTAAATATGGGCACAACTTCCCGCCGGATTGCCCAATATGCTCAATCCCAGAATATGCCGAGCATGTGGTCTTCAAATGCCCTAGCTTTGAAGCTAAACGACACCTACTAGAAAGCGAAGTAGGATACGCAATAGTACCTGGTAACATCATAGACGTAATGCTACATTCGGAAAGAAATTGGAAACTAGTATGTAGCCTTATAACTGAAATTAATAATTTACTAAAACAAGAAGAAGCAAAACGGAAAGAGCGCACACGAGCTGAAGTAAACCCCGAAGTAGCGTAAGCGCTAACCAGCCCCGCGAAATAATACCTGAGGGCAGTGCCGCGGGGAGTGAGTAGGTGATACACAAGACCTTGTCGAATCTCACATAAATAATGAAAATGATTTCATATCTTTAGAAGATTCCGCACCCCATACAAAAACAAGTAAGAGTGGTATATTCGGCTTTGCCGAATCTTGGATACCCTTCACCAATGGTGTTCCAAAAGTACTTAATGTAATTCGTAGCAATATTTGGTTATACTAGTATTATATGCAAAGAGTCTTTAAAATTAAGAGTCGGAAAACGAAAACCTTTTCGGTGGCGTCATCATCTAGAATAGTTATGCACCCAAAGGTTAGGTTGGGCAGGTGGCTGATGTCTAGGGAAGCTTCACTTGGGTTCTAAAGTGGTCCCTTTGTGAAAGATAATGATTACTAGACTACAAGTAGAGAATGCATATTTAAGCCAGCCAGTAGCTTCGAAATAAAATAGACACATATTTTACGAACATTTAATAAAGTTCGATCGACCAGAAAAGATGCTTCAAAATGTAGATGCCCTTAGATTTGCAATAGCACATCGATTTGATAAAGTTTAAGTATTCTGATATGCAACCCAAAAACGCTGTGCCCAGTGAGGGTTGTGCACTTTAATTCGTACGAATTATCCAACTAGTAAAAGTTCTTGATTAGTTATGTAAAACTCTGAAGTTAGCGGACTGATTTAGGTCAAAGCTTTAACAATGATTGTCAATGTATACAAGCCTTAAAATTATAGGGTATACACTCTTAGTTTTAGATACATACGTGAAATATATAGCTTTTGAATGGATGGTTATCAGCTTTGTCGGAAAAGTTTACTTATTAATTTGAAGTTAGTTAATTAATTAAAATGAACACTTCATCAATAATATTTTTGATGTATAGTTCTTTCGATCTGTCCGATGGATGTTTGGAAAGTTTTGCTCTAGTTCTTTGTGCAATTTTAATGTGATTTAATTTATCAGCATTAAATCGATTCCCGGTCGGGTTTATATGGGAGATTTCACTAAATGTGAATAGAGCTCGCCCATTTTCAATATCGAACTTTTCAAGAGATCAGAAATACTTTTGTCAAATGTTGTCCCTCTAGAAAGTTTATTTTAGGCGCTATTGTCCTGAATATCAATATTGTACAACGTCTTTATACTAAATGTCATCATCGTATCTATTATAATTTGTCATTTATTAGCTACTAAGAGATTGCCTTAGGCGAAGTTATACGGGATCAACTGTCAAACGTGAACGGATTTCTCCCAATTGCAATTAAAAAATTTAAATTTTTGTTGATATGTGAGATACTTACATACATATGTAGGTTTTGAACGGATATCATGTAATTAGCTGCATTTTTGTACTTCCTAGGAAGATTACCTATAATTTGATATATAATACATTCTCAAATGTTATCATAATGTTCAAAAGTCAGACACAAAATTAAGATAAATGCAGTGTGTCTGTCTGCTAAAACCAGATTTGTGGAGCTCCTGAATTGTCCCACCCTGAATTTCAACATTGTCGATCAAAACACCATCGCTTAAACGCTAAATTATATCTACCACAAATTACAGAATGCATCAGGATTTAGATAATCCCCTGCGAAGGACGCTATTAAACTTCATCAAAATAAACATCTGAGATATCGACAAAACAGGAGCTCCAAAAACTTGACTACAACAGAAACAAGTAAGAGTGGTATATTCGGCTTTGCCGAATCTTGGATACCCTTCACCAATGGTGCTGCAAAAGTACTTAATGTAATTCCAAGCAAAATTTGGTTATACTAGTATTATATGCAAAGAATCTGTTCAAACACTCACATTAAATTTCTGTCTTATGTATGTCTGTGCGTTTGCATAAATCTACATACATACATATGACTTCACGAAATTAGTGCAACAACCTTAAATTGCAAGTTTCAGCTATTTTTTTTAATTTTTAATTAAAAACCTTCAACTTCGACTTAAATTACAATTTTTGTTTGTCAGTTTTATGAAATATTACACTTTAAATTTTGATGAATTTTAATTTAATATTTTTATGTTATTATTGCAAATCAGCAATAAAATAGTATTTAAGAATTTAGTTTATGTAAATAAAATGAGAATCAATAAATCAATCAAAGAAAGCGGTTGTTTTTACTTGTTTTTCCAATCATATAATAACCAAGTTTCAAGTGCTTGCGTTATTAGCCACCAACCAAGTTTAAGTGCTTGTGTTGGATAAATCACTTTTCTTGGAGCATCTCCTTGAAAAATCAAAACCCACAAAATAACAAAGCGCCTTCTTGGTATATTACCTAGAAGCCATCAACGGAGGTTAAGCAAACTAGCTTAACCTAATTCAGCTATACTGAATTGAACATTTGGTGACCCCGACGTGATTCAAACGCGCAACCTCCTGATCCTTGCAAATTCCTCAAAGGTTTTACAATGGCTACTGGAAACACCAACTCGATGGAACAGCTAGTAACTTCTCAAGGAACAAGAGGACAATTCATAGAATCCATCATTCGGAACTTCAAAAAGGATTCCGCATCCCGAAAAACCGTCTCCTACTATGAAGAGCGTATCAGAAGATTAGAGGATGCTTGGGATGAATTCGAGCTCAACGATAATAAAATCCGATGTCTGGATAAGCCCCCGTTAGAGCACAAATACTTTACCGAAGGCTACTATCAACAAATAGAGGAACTTGTTACTAAATACAGGACAATATTTGAAACAGCGAAGAATGAGGCATCAAAAATGGGCGAGTCTCAAGGTACTAAGGCTGAGCATGTAGCACCAAAAGGTGCCGCCTTTCCGCCCACCTCAACAAATGCTGCAATGAGAAGACAAAGAGCCATGCTTTCTTCACTAAAGCGCTTGTTAGCCACGGATCCTACAGGAACCAATATGAAACTCAAAGAAAAACTGTGGGGCGAAATCCAAGAGCTACATTTCAAAATATGGGAGTCCAGTGACGATCCACTGAAGGAAGGTTACGACATGGACTCCTACGAAAGTCTGGAGAAGCTAGTTATTGAAAACTTCCAGCTATCTTCCTCCAGTCCAAATCTGGATTCCGAACCTAATCAAAATACTGTGCTACCACTGCCAAAAGTAACAATTCCAAAATTTAATGGAGATTATTTAAGGTGGAGCGCGTTTCACGACTTGTTTACGCAATTAGTAAACAATCAACAAATTCCTGCGGTACAAAAAATGTGGTACCTTAAGTCGAATTTGGGAGGCGAAGCTGAAAGGCTAATTAGTCATCTTTCAGCCACAGCCGAAAATTACACAACCGCGTGGAACCTCTTAAAGGAACGATATAATAATCAACGCGTTCTGGTATCCACAACAATGCAACAGCTTTTGGATCAACCCAGTACTGGACCATCGGCTACTGCCATCAAACAACTACATGACACAACTAAAGAATGTCTTCATGCACTCAACAATATTGGGATCGATACGACCTCGTGGGACCCCATGCTACTTCATATACTGATAAAAAAATTGGATCGGGGTACTCTCATTCTATATGAGAGGACCATAAGTAATCCAAAAGAGCTTCAAAAACTCAAGGATTTCTTAACATTTCTCGAAACTCGCTTCCAATCCTTGGAAGTTACAAACCAAAAGGATAAATCAACAAAGGCGTACGTTTCCGCTACCTCAGCTAAACAAATAGAAATTATATGTCCTCTTTGCAAAAAAGGCTCGCATCAGTTGCATCAGTGTCAAAACTTTCTAAAACTCTCACCATCAAACCGCCTGAATTTCATTCAAAGGCAAAAACTGTGTGTAAACTGCTTAAGGTCAGGACATACCGCAAACGCTTGCAAGTCAGGAGTGTGCAGGATATGCAAGCAAAAACATAACTCGCTGCTTCACCTAAAAAACAACCCTCAGCAATCCAAACAAGGATCATCAAGCGAAGGAACATCGCAGACGACATCAACATCTGCAACTACTCCACCTGAAAGAAATGAAGAAACAACCAGCTCTCCAGAAGCATCTTCATTAGCAGCAGCAAATGGTCAAGCATCCAATTCATACGTTCTCCTCAGTACAGCTTTAGTCAAAATCAAAACTGATACAGCTGAGATTGAATGTCGTGCCTTGCTTGATTCTGGATCGCAAGTCAACTTAATCACCGAGCGGTTGGTAAAACAACTTAATATTGCAAAACAGGCGTCATCAGTTCACATCAATGGAATCGGCAATTCAAACACCAAAACGCAACATCGTGTCAATGTGGCACTGCATTCTCGACTCAACAAGTTTTCAACTCGCCTGGAGGCATTAGTCCTTCCTCGAATTATCGCACCACAACCGTCACAATTTATTAACATTGATGAGTGGCCATTACCGAGAAATATCGTATTAGCTGACCCATCGTTTAATCAATCAAATAAAATTGATATACTTTTGGGAGCTGAGCACTATCACCAACTGCTCTCAATTGGGCAAATGAAATTGTCTCCACAACTTCCTATACTACAAAACACAGTTTTGGGCTGGGTTGTATCAGGCAAAGTAACCGGAGAACCCCTAGCAGACGCATCTTGTGGCATATGTACTGAAGATGAAGGAATTGAAGCTTCCATCGCACGGCTTTGGGAACTAGATGAAGTTAAAACAACTAAAACCCTGCTGTCAATAGCGGACAGACAATGTGAGCAGCACTTTGCGCAAAATACAACTAGAAACCATCAAGATCGTTTCGTAGTTAGAATACCATTTCAACAAAACCCCGATACTCTAGGCGACTCACATTCTATTGCTCTTAACCGATTTCTCGCTCTCGAACGTCGCCTGCAAAAGAATCCGGAATTAAAGAAAATGTACACTGAATTCATGGATGAATATGAATCAATGGGGCACATGACAAGGCTAGAAACAGAGACTATAATTTCCCCAAACTACTACATTCCACATCATTGCGTATTAAGGCCCGAAAGTTCAACCACTAAGCTCAGAGTTGTATTTGATGCATCGGCCAAAACCACATCAGGATATTCGCTAAATGATTTGATGTTCACCGGACCAACTGTTCAAGGAGAATTGTTCTCCATACTCCTAAGGTTTCGAATGCCAAGATTTGTTTTCACCACTGACGTTGAAAAAATGTATAGACAGGTATTGATTGCTCCGGAGGATCGTAAATTTCAGCAAATAATTTGGAGAAAGGATACCACAAGACCCATTTCATACTATCAACTCAACACAGTCACGTACGGCACAAGAGCAGCTCCATACTTAGCAACGAAATGTCTGGAGCAATTGGCCAAAGAAAATGAGATACATTATCCCCTTGCTTCTCAATTTCTCAAAGAAAATTTTTACGTAGATGATGGCTTGGGCGGCTCAGACAGCTTAGCAACAGCAATACATTTACAAAAACAACTCGTGGAGGTGATGAAGAAAGGAGGTTTTACTTTACGCAAATGGTGCGCAAATCATCCACAACTACTCCACAATATTCCACAAAGTGATCTGGAGGTGAACTTGGATTTTGAAAGCGTGGAAGCTGACACCATCAAGACACTAGGACTTGTTTGGCTGCCGAAGTCCGACAAACTGGGCATTAGAGTCAATCCTAGAGACATCAAACGGATAACTAAACGAACCGTAACCTCAGACCTTGCAAGGATATTCGACCCATTGGGAATTCTTTCTCCCATTATAGTAACGGCTAAAATGTTTATTCAGGAATTGTGGGAGTTAAAGTTAGACTGGGATCAATCCTTGCCTGAATCACTACACACTAAATGGATCACATTTCGTACAGGTTTGAATGTATTGAAAACGCTTCAAATATCCAGACACATTTTCAAAGGAAGAGTTCCAGAATCCCAACAGCTACACATTTTTACAGACGCATCCGAAAAGGCTTATGGAGCAGCGGCTTATATTCGATCAGTATTCAAAGATGGCACCATTATGGTACACTTACTTTGTGCCAAATCTCGCATAGCTCCACTTAAACGACAAACAATACCACGACTGGAACTATGTGCAGCTACACTTGGAGCCAAACTAGCCACAAGAATCAAGTCTGATCTAGGATTTACAAGTCCAGTATGGTTTTGGACTGACTCAGAAATTGTACTCTCATGGATAAACTCATCATCAGCATCATTTAACACATTTGTGGCAAATCGAATTTCCGCAATCCAAGAAGAAACTCAGGCAGAACAATGGCGTCACGTAAGCTCTAAATGCAATCCAGCAGATATATTATCTCGCGGAATGGCTCCAACAGCTCTCAAGGAATGTACTCTTTGGTTCTATGGCCCAATGTTTCTCCATGGCGTAGAAAATGTTTGGCCACCCAATTTCAATAAAAGCTCCAAGATTTCGACAAATCTAGAAAGAAAGAAAAAGCCAATCGAATCACGAGCAATGACAACAACTGAACCTGATTTTGTTTATAGAATCAACCACAAAAATTCATTCCATCGTTTGCAGAGGGTTATTGGATATGTTCTGCGCTTTATTGCCCACACAAGAAATCAGAAACAGATGCGGCAACCATCAAAATTATTAACAACAATTGAAATCAACCAAGCACTGATTCCTATTATTTCACAAATGCAACTCTCCGAGTTCAAGGAAGAAATAAAGCAGCTAAAAGAACACAAAACATTACCTGGAACAAGCACCATCAAGAATTTAACACCCTTTTTGGACGTAAATGGACTAATTAGGGTTGGCGGCCGGCTCGATGCCTCTTCATTATCATATGATTCAAAACATCAACTCCTCATTCCGTACAATGATCCCATTTCCAAATTGATATTCCAAATGGTTCACGAAGACCACAAACATTGTGGGGCGCTTACGTTGTTAGGAGTTGTTCGACAGCGCTTCTGGCCAATAAAAGGAAAAATTATGGCAAGAGCTACAGTTCATCAATGCACGACATGCAGCAGAGCCAAGCCAGAGCTATTTCACCAAATAATGGGAAACCTACCATCAACACGTATCACACCAGCCCGAGCATTTATAAATACTGGAGTCGATTACTGCGGCCCAATTACTGTACATTACAAACTCAGGGGAAAACGACCGCACAAGGCCTATATTGCAGTATTTTGTTGCTTTGCCACAAAGGCAGTGCACTTGGAGCTGGTGAGCGATCTCACAACTGATGCATTTATAGGTGCACTCAAACGTTTCGTATCCCGGCGTGGACATTGCCAAAATTTATATTGCGATAATGCTACAAACTTCGTAGGAGCGAAAAACAAATTGCCCGAACTTTCTACAGTAATACATTCACCAGATGCAGAAGAAGCTATAACAAATGCCTGTAACAAAAAGGGTATTCAATTTCACTTCATTCCTCCAAGAGCTCCTCACTTTGGTGGCCTCTGGGAGGCAGCTGTTAAATCAGCAAAATATTTTTTGGTAAGGACGATGGGGAATGCATCTTTAACTTATGAAGAACTCGAAACCATAGTCGTGGAAATTGAAGCAATGTTGAATTCCAGACCCATTTCACCTATGTCAAATGACGCGAACGACGTAGGCGCACTGACCCCTGGACATTTTCTGATTGGCGAACCACTAACAGCTCAAATTGACGCCCAAGCGAAGCCTGCAAACCTTAAATTGGAAACGCGTTGGAAATTAGTTTCTCAGCTTAAGCATGAATTTTGGAAAAGATGGTCTCGAGATTATTTAAATGAATTACAATGCCGCAACAAATGGCGAGAACAATCTAAAAACCTCAAACCAGGTGCAATCGTCATTTTAAAAGAAGACAACGTTCCAGTTATGAAATGGCCTTTGGGGCGCGTAATAAAAACATATACAGGACTCGACGGTATTGTACGAGTGGCAGATGTCCAGACATCCACAGGTATCTTTAAACGAGCAATTCAGTATCTAGCTCCACTTCCTAAGCTCAGTGACGAACCCGGAGAAGACGAACAACAACCAAATCCAGAAATTACAGAATTCGAGGCTAATTGCAACGTACTAGCAGAAAAACAATCACCCCAGTCAACATCGAATAATATGCCACTCGCCAAAAAACGGCGGACCTTATCAGGTTCAATCATGACTACATTAATCACAATATTGCTTTTAATTCCATTCGTATCTACAAATAAAATTGAAATAACACAATTTGAACCTAACATCGGCTTATACTTTGAAGGTATTGGAAACACACGAATATCACGGTCAGACTGGAACATTATTTCCTACTATAATTTGAATCCTTATTGGCAGGAAATGACTACCCTCATGAGCGAAACAACAGTATTGCGCCGCGTATGCAATCTTCTAATTCAAAAGTCAACTTGTTCAAGCGTTCTCCAGGCAATGGATTTAAACATAGCAGATTTAAAGGACAGAAATCTTCTGCTAAAGAGGAGAGTTAAACGTGGTGCTATCAATGTTGTTGGTAACGTTGCTAATTCACTGTTTGGGATCCTAGATTCGGAGTACGCGGAACAAATGTCACACACCATCAACGCAGTAAACGAAAATGAAAACCATCTTAAACAACTTCTAATGAATCAAACCTCAATAATAGACGCAACTTTAAATGTACTTAAACAAAATGAAGAAATTCTAAAACAAAAGTTCAACAGCGTAGATGATCAATTAACAGAAATTGCATCCAGATTACACGAAACCGAAAAGGAACAGTATCAAGCTAAGCTGTTTCGTATCTTCATGTTACGATCCGTTCAACTTTCCTTAACATCAGCAAGATTACACCGAATTCAATCAGAAATTATAGCAGCATTAACGGATGCACACCATGGAAAAATCAGCCCAATACTTTTATCACCATCACAACTTCAAACGGAGCTAGTGAAAGTAAGGAATCATCTTCCAACATCCTTAGAAATTCCAGTAAGCGATGACAATACTCTACAACTGTACAAACTTATGAATGTTAAAGGAGGTGTTACAAAAGACCACGTCATTTTCCATATATCTATTCCGTTATCTGATCCGGAAACGTTCGAACTCCTCAAACCACACCCAATTCCTGTCCTAATAAATAACTCAATGCTTGCCATAAGACCATGCGACGACTTTCTCGCCATAAATGCTCACAGAGATCAATATTTTACCTTGACAGAAAGGCAATGGACCACATGTGCAACAATAAAAAGGGATGAATTTCTTTGTCAACACAAGCAATCAAAATACAACGCAAAGGCTAATAAATGCCTATGCGAGCTTTCACTTCTTAACCATGATATTCAAAAGAGTTGCAACATTATTTCTGCTGCTGACAGCATATTTCTTACACAGTTGGAGTCCAGTAATCAATGGCTATTTACAATGCAGCAGCCTTCGCGAATAAGTGCAGTATGCGGGCAAGAAAAATCTCAGCTAACCCTAAAAGGATCTGGCCTCCTAAAAATAACGTCAGATTGCACACTTAAATTCAACTCTATGATCATCAAAGGTCATCAGATCGTCCCAACATCTCTTCAAACATCCTACATAGCAATGAGTAATCTTAGTGACATTATTTATCCTGGTGAAGTCCAGTTTGAGAAGGTCCAGAATAACGTGTATGCTGACCAAATTAAAAATATCTCCGAGATACAGATCGCATTACATGAAAGGATATTTGATGAGCTTCCATCACAAATCAAACACATACAATATCACCACGGAACCGTTGCTTATATCGCCCTCGCCCTCGCAATCATAATCAGCATGATAGTTACTTGGAAAAAGGCACGTTGTAAAGGGTTTAATCCAAATCAACAAACACCACAGCCGGCGGTACGTCAACATATTTCAACCCAAGAATTTGCAGTATCAGTCACTTAACTCTAACATAAATATAGTAATGTAAACATACATAAATAAAGGTAATTTAAGGTTGTTTTGATTTGTAATCTGTTGAGCATGGCTCAACGGCGGGGTGTATGTTCAAACACTCACATTAAATTTCTGTCTTATGTATGTCTGTGCGTTTGCATAAATCTACATACATACATATGACTTCACGAAATTAGTGCAACAACCTTAAATTGCAAGTTTCAGCTATTTTTTTTAATTTTTAATTAAAAACCTTCAACTTCGACTTAAATTACAATTTTTGTTTGTCAGTTTTATGAAATATTACACTTTAAATTTTGATGAATTTTAATTTAATATTTTTATGTTATTATTGCAAATCAGCAATAAAATAGTATTTAAGAATTTAGTTTATGTAAATAAAATGAGAATCAATAAATCAATCAAAGAAAGCGGTTGTTTTTACTTGTTTTTCCAATCATATAATAACCAAGTTTCAAGTGCTTGCGTTATTAGCCACCAACCAAGTTTAAGTGCTTGTGTTGGATAAATCACTTTTCTTGGAGCATCTCCTTGAAAAATCAAAACCCACAAAATAACAAAGCGCCTTCTTGGTATATTACCTAGAAGCCATCAACGGAGGTTAAGCAAACTAGCTTAACCTAATTCAGCTATACTGAATTGAACAGAATCTTTAAAATTAAGAGTCGGAAAAAGAAAAGCTTTTCGGTGGCGTCATCATCTAGAATAGTTATGCACCCAAAGGTTAGGTTGGGCAGGTGATGTCTAGGGAAGCTTCACTTGGGTTCTAAAGTGGTCCCTTTGTGAAAAATAATGATTACTAGACTACAAGTAGAGAATGCATATTTAAGCCAGCCAGTAGCTTCGAAATAAAATAGACACATATTTTACGAACATTTAATAAAGTTCGATAGACCAGATAAACCATGCAGAAAAGATGCTTCAAAATGTAGATGCCCTTACATTTGCAATAGCACATCGATTTGATGAAGTTTAAGTATTCTGGCATGCAATCCTAAAACACAGTGCCCAGTGAGGGTTGTGTGCTTTAATTCATACGAATTGTCCAACTATTAAAAGTTAATGATTAGTTATGTAAAACTCTTGAATGGATGGATATCAGCTTTGTCGGAAAAGTTATTAAAGATTTACTTATTAATCTAAAGTTAGTTAATTAATTGAAATGAACACTTCATCAATAATATTTGGGATGTATTGTTCTTTCGACCTGTCCGATGGATGTTTGGAAAGTTTTGCTCTAGTTCCTTGTGCAATTTTAATGTGATTTAATTTATCAGCATTAAATCGATTCCCGGTCGGGGTTATATGGGAGATTTCACTAAATGTGACTAGAGCTCGCCCATTTTCAATATCGAACTTTTCAAGAGATCAGAAATACTTTTGTCAAATGTTGTCCCTCTAGAAAGTTTATTTTAGGCGCTATTGTCCTGAATATAAATATTGTACAACGTATTTATATCGGGTGTTTTTTATTGAGGTATAGAACTTTAAGTTGGCATCACTTTTTTAATTGGCGGCCATTTTGTCAGCTGTCAAGTGATTAATATTTAGTTTGGTTTGCCATTTCATCATGAACAGGTTGACAAAAGAACAACGCTTGCAAATCGTGCAAATTTATTTCGAAAATAATGGTTCAGTTCGCGAAGTTTACCGCAAGCTCCGTCCATTTTATGGTCGACATAATCGTCCATCAGAGCAATTAATTCGGTTAACCATGGATCGTTTTCGCACTACGTTTACTCTATGTGATAATACGCATCCGCAGCGACGTCGAACAGTGCGCACCGAAGAAACAATTGCTCCTGTAGAGCAAAGTGTTGAAGAGGACCCGAATGAATCGATTCGCCACCGCGCACAGCAATTGGAGCTTTGTCCATCAACTTTATGGAAGATTTTGCGCAAAGATCTTGGCTTGCGACCTTACAGGATCCAGCTGGTGCAAGAATTAAAGCCGCAAGACCATGCAATACGTCGTGATTTTGGTGTATGGGCCGAAAATTAGATTGATCTCGATGCTGATTTTCATCGCAAAATTTTGTTCAGTGATGAGGCTCATTTTTGGTTGAATGGCTACGTCAACAAGCAAAATTGCCGCATTTGGAGTGAAGAGAATCCACATGAGACCCTTGAGACGCCATTACATTCACAAAAACTGACTGTTTGGTGTGCTCTATGGGCTGGTGGAGTCATTGGGCCATACTTCTTCCGAAATAATGCTGGAGAGTCAGTTACCATAAATGGAGACCGGTATAGAGCCATGATAAGCGACTATTTTGTTCCTCAATTGGATGGCATGAATGTGGATGAGTTGTGGTTCCAACAAGACGGCGCTACATGCCACACAGCGCACGTCATAATTGATTTATTGAAGGAAACATTCGATGAGCACATAATTTCGCGGAATGGACCTGTCAATTGGCTACCAAGATCGTGCGATTTGACAAAACTGGATTATTTTCTTTGGGGATATGTGAAGTCGCTCGTCTACGCCAACAAACCAGAAACGTTAGGGGACTTGGAAGCCAACATTCGTGGCGTTATTGCCAACATACGGCCCCATATGCTCGAAAAAGTAGTTGAAAATTGGACCTGTAGAATTGGCTTTATTCGAGCCAGCCGCGGCCCAAAATCATATTTAAACATTAATGGCATAAAATTATCCTTCCAATAAAGCCAAATTGATGGACATTAAAACGATTTTCTTGTGTTTTATTTCAATTCGAAGTTCTATACCTCTAAAAAAACACCCATTACTAAATGTCATCATCTTATTTTAGGCGAAGTTATACGGGATCAATTGTCAAACGTGAACGGATTTCTCCCAATTGCAATTAAAAAATTTTAATTTTCGTTGATATGTGAGATACTTACATACATATGTAGGTTTTGAACGGATATCATGTAGTTAGCTGCATTTTTGTACTTCCTAGGAAGATTACCTATAATTTGATATATAATACATTCTCAAATGTTATCATAATGTTCAAAAGTCAGACACAAAATTAATGCAGAGTGTCTGTCTGCTAAAATCAGATTTGTGGAGCTCCTGGATTTTACACAAAATTTCAGGATATTGTCCCACCCTGCATTTTATCTTTGTCGATCAAAACACCATCGCTTAAACGCTAAATTATATCTACCACAAATTACCGAATGCATCAGGATTTAGGTAATCCCCTGCGAAGGACGCTATTAAATTTCATCAAAATAAACACCTGAGATATCGACAAAACAGGAGCTCCAAAAACTTGACTACAACAGAAAAAATTACAGACAAATAGACGGACGGACAAAAAACAGACGGACGGACAAACAAACAGACGGACGGACAGACAGACAGACAGACAAACAGACGGACGGAGGTGGACGGTGGAGTATAGATTTTAGAAAATCCTCACACAAAGAACGATGTCAAATTTCATAACAATCGGTCCATAAACACCTGAGATATCGCTGAAACAATACTTACAAAACGTAAACAAAATTTCTTAGACACGTACTTTGGGCAATTTGCTGTACATCAAATGCAGTGTTATGGCGATATCTCAATTGTTTATGGACCGCTTTTGATAAAATTTAATAACGTACTTGGCGGGGGAATTTCCTAAAATCTGATATAAAATTTATGTAGGTCCGTGCTAAAGGAGGATGGTTTTTCCTATTTCTGCATTTAATTTTTTCAACAAACTTTCTCTAATGCGAACTTTGGGCAATTTGCGATACATCAAATTCAGTGTTTTGGCGATATCTCAGTTGTTTATGGACCGATTTTCATAAAATTTTACAGAGTGCTTTGGGAAACTATTTCCTACAATCGGATATATAACATATTATCACATGTACACCAGGAGTATCTTTTTTCTCTTGTTATTTAAAAGTGTGTTTCAATCAAAAATTTTAAAATTTTCGTCTAATTTTTGTTATTTTTTCGATATTTTCGGTGTTTATAAACCGATTTTAATGAAATTTAATAGCGTTCATTGCGGAAGAATTTCCTAAAATCTGATATATAATTTATGTAAGTCCATCCTCCAGGGGCTTCAGAAACTTGATTTCAACAGACAGACAGACGGACAGACAGACGGACATCGCTTAATCGATTCTCCTCCCGATTCTGAGTCGATCGGTATAATTTTTATGGGGTCCTATTGGTTTTTCCTATGGTTTTTCCTATTTCTGCATTTCATTTTTTCAACAAACATTCTCTAATGCGAACTTTGGCCAATTTGCGATACATCAAATTCAGTGTTTTGGCGATATCTCAGTTGTTTATGGACCGATTTTCATAAAATTTTACAGAGTGCTTTGGGAATCTATTTCCTACAATCTGATATATAACATATTATCACATGTACACCAGGAGTATCTTTTTTGTCTTGTTATTTAAAAGTGTGTTTCAATCAAAAATTTTAAAATTTTCGTCTAATTTTTGTTATTTTTTCGATATTTTCGGTGTTTATAAACTGATTTTAATGAAATTTAATAGCGTTCATTGCGGGAGAATTTCCTAAAATCTGATATATAATTTATGTAAGTCCATCCTCCAGGGGCTTCAGAAACTTGATTTCAACAGACAGACAGACGGACAGACAGACGGACATCGCTTAATCGATTCTCCTCCCGATTCTGAGTCGATCGGTATAATTTTTATGGGGTCTACGATCACTAATAAAAAAATTACAAACGGAATCACAAACTTATAATACCCTTTCACCTATTGGTGAAGGGTACAAAAAGGACAGACAGGTAGACGGACGGACATGTAGACGGACGGACAAACAAACAGACGGACGGACGGGCAAACAAACAGACGGACGGACAGACGGACGGAGGTCGCGAAATCGATTCTTGTGCCGATGCTGAGTTGATCGGTACAATTTGAATGGTATTCATAATCAGATTTGTGGAGTATATATATATCAGATTTTAGAAAATCCTCCCATAAAGAACGATGTCAAATTTCATCACAATCGGTCCATAAACACCTGAGATATCGCTGAAACAATACTTACAAAATGTAAACAAAATTTCTTAGACACGTACTTTGGGCAATTTGCTGTACATCAAATGTAGTGTTATGGCGATATCTCAATTGTTTATAGACCGCTTTTGATAAAATTTAATAACGTGCTTGGTGGGGGAATTTCCCCAAATCTGATATAAAATTTATGTAGGTCTGTACTAAAGGAGGATAGTTTTTCCTATTTCTGCATTTAATTTTTTCAACAAACATTCTCTAATGTGTACTTTGGGCAATTTGCGATACATTTTACAGAGTGCTTTGGGAAAATATTTCCTACAATCTGATATATAACATATTATCACATGTACACCAGGAGTATCTTTTTTCTCTTGTTATTTAAAAGTGTGTTTCAATCAAAAATTTTCAAATTTTCGTCTAATTTTTGGTATTTTTTCGATATTTTCGGTGTTTATAAACCGATTTTAATGAAATTTAATAGCGTTCATTGCGGGAGAATTTCCTAAAATCTGATATATAATTTATGTAAGTCCATCCTCCAGGGGCTTCAGAAACTTGATTTCAACAGACAGACAGACGGACAGACAGACAGACAGACAGACAGACAGACAGAAAGACAGACGGACATCGCTTAATCGATTCTCCTCCCGATTCTGAGTCGATCGGTATAATAAAAAAATTACAAACGGAATCACAAACTTATAATACCCTTTCACCTATTGGTGAAGGGTATAAAAATAATAATTATAATAATATGTATTGCAAAAGGTATTAAGTGTTAAAAAAAAATAAAAAAATATGTAAAAGAAAAATATAAATAAATAAAAAATATGAAAAAAAAAAATTAAGTAAATAACTTAAATAAAAATGTTTTGAAACTGTTAGCATTGCTATTGTTTTGTTGACTTAGTGGAAGATTATTCCAAAGACGGGCTGAATGCACACAAAATTGCCATTCAGAAACAAGGTACCGATGTCGTGGTATTATAATATTTCGATTACGTTGCGATTGGCAAAAACGAATTTTATCATATATATAATTGGGTGTTTGAGTATGGATGATTTTATGTAAAAAAATTAGCGTGCGAATTTTTAGTAGGTTGTCAAAAGATACACCATATAGATTACTAGAGACAGAGGACATATTAACAAATCTTCGCAACTTATAAACATATCTTATAATGTTGTTGTATAACACATTGAGCTTTCTTTTGCTGGTTGTGTCGCAGCTGGAAAATAACTCACATCCATAGAGTAAGGAAGGAATTAAGTATGTTTTGGCAATAAGTGCTCTTATTCTCAGTGGAGTATAATGCTGGGTGGACCAGAGAGCTCTTAGCTTAATATAAACTTGACCAACAAGAGAATTTATATGGTCTGTCCATGTCAAACTGCTGTTAAAGGTAACGCCAAGATTTTTTCCAGAGCTTACAATTTCAATTTTTTCGCCATTTAGAATAATGTCATCGGTAATGGGAGGAGCTGATCTTTTTTTATGAATAAGAATACACTTTGACTTGTTCGGATTCAAGCAAAGGCCGTTAGCACTAGCCCAAAGGAAAATTTTATTTAAGTCATTATTTAAAAAGATTATACCAGAAGCAATATTTTCGACAGGGCTATCTAATGAAATTTGAACGTCGTCTGCGTATAAATGAATTTTGCATTTTTCTAATACTTTTGGCAAATCATTTGCATAGAGTGTAAATAAAAGTGGCCCTAAAGTAGAACCCTGAGGCACTCCTCTATTAACAGATAAACTATCTGACCAAACGTTGTTAACAAATACGGATTGAGTACGATTCGAAAGGTAGGATAATATAAGTTTTGTTGACGTATTTGAAAAATTAAAAAAGTGTTTAAGTTTTTTGACAAGAATATTATGATCTACCGAGTCAAATGCTTTGGAGTTATCCAAAAGCACTAAAAAATTGATGAACCCGTTTTCTAAGCCCTGGCATAAATTTTCACTGACTTCCACAAGGGCTGTTACGCAGCTGTGTTTCTCACGAAAACCAGATTGGAAGCAATTAAGCATATTATGGTTATTAATATAAACTATAATTTGTTTGTATAGCAGTTTCTCTAGAACTTTAGAAAGAAAACATAATAATTTTTGAATGTTTCCAATTATATGGATATATGCCTGACATTATAATACAATTAAACAGATGAGTTACATACGGGAGAATTAGAGGCAAAATTAAACGTAAAAATTTTGGGTGTATATTGTCGCTTCCCACGGCGTTTGATTTTATTAAGAGACACGTTGACATAACGTCGTGTTGAGTAACGGAGGAAAATTTAAAGCAGTCACCTATTGTCTCATCATCTGTGTTAGACGAGTCGGAGGGAAAATTAAAATAATTGGGGTTGGCTTCTACTACAGGGATATTGACAAAAGTTTTGTTAATAATATTTGCATCCACTTGGCAGTCGACATTATTGTTCGTGTGGCCAATACCTATTTCCCGAATAGTGTTCCACGTTTGATGGGTATTAATAGCATTATTAAAACGACTGGAGTAGTAATCAGATTTTGCATGTTTTATCAGTTTATTGACATTTTTTCTTGCGATCGAAAATTCCAAATTTAACTCCGGTGTCTTATATCTTTTCAATCTGGAATATGCTAAGTCCCTCTGATGAATAGCATTCTTAATTGTGTTTGAGAACCAAGGTTGTTGTTTGTATCTTACTTTTTTCTGTTTCAGTGGTACAGTTAATTCAAAGAGATCTTGAATGCTATGTTCCAAAAATAATGATTGCTCATCAACAGAGGACATAAAATAAATACTAGTCCAAGCAATATGTGTTGAGAATTCATGAATGTTATTTATGTCTATGTGTTTGAAATCACGATAGCTGAAACATTTATCACTTTTTTGGACATGAAAATTGTAAGTAAGAAAGATCAGGTCATGTTTAGAGAAGCATGAAGCTGATATCTGATCAAACATAAGTATACTGTCAAGGTTGGAAACAAAAAAAAGATCGATTAGCGTGCTTGTTGTTGAAGTATGGTGCTTTGGATTTATAGTGTTAACCGGATATAACCCAAGAGATGACATGTTATTAGGAAGGGTGGAATCGCTCAAGATATTTGAGTTAAAATCTCCGGTAATAACTAGATCATTGTACTCTGATGCTAAGTTTTCTAGTGTGGTATACAGAACTGATAGAGGTATTCTGTTGCTTGGCCTGTATATACAACCTACCAATAACTTATTACCAAACGAAATAATTTCAACAAAAATGAACTCAATTAGGCTATTCGCAGCAGATGACATGCGTATTTTGGAAGATATATTATCTTTTACAAATATGGCAACACCACCACCATGACTTTCTCTGTCGAATCTAAAAACTTTATAACCGTAGGGACAAATAATACTGCCAGGTGTTGATGTTATTAGCCAGGCCTCTGAAACACAAATAACGTCGACATCGGAGTTTTCGAACACTAATTTAAATTCATCGATTTTGTTGTTAAGACTTTGGGCATTTATGTGAACTATTTTGAAACCTTTTTTATGCTTGGCCAAAATCTTAACCATATTCATCGTTACGTCTTTAGAACTTCCACGTTCATTACTGTTAAAAGTCATAAGAACAAGTATTGAGGTATACAATGCTAACAAAAACAAGAATTCTAAGGATTAAGATTAATGCATTAATATAAAAAATATAACAAATAAAATCAATAAAATCAAATTTTATAAAAAATATACTAAGAATCTTAGTCAGATAAAATGTTGGTAATGGATGGTTAAGCAAAGTTGCTAAAAAGCTAAAAGTTAAGAAATCAATAATTAAATAAGATTTATTCAGCAGGACGAAAAAAACGATTTAGTTGTTCTGGACGAGTAATAATATCTGGTTCATCGGAATCATTTTGCTTAACATATACTAGACCCCTTAGAGTATATACTGACTTCAAAATCATATCCTTTTTTAATCCTAGCGCTGTTTTAAATATTCCATAATTGTGCGGAGTAAGGTTTTCATTAATATAAAAAACAACATTACTCTGAAATCCTGCATCAGATAAATGCAGCGGTGACTTAAATTTTCGACGATGGGCTGCTACAGTTTTTAAAAAATAGTTTTTTTCATAGGGAGAATGAAATTTTACTATAATTGGTGGATCGTCAACGTTACGATGCCTTTTAAAGTTTTTGACACGGAAAATTGATTTAAATGTTGGTGGAGCAATATTTAGGGTGCTGCAAATATTTATGAAAACGTTACTTAAATTTTCATTATTATGAAATGGTATACCCGTGATGCGCACATCTGACGCTACCACAGAATTTTCTTGGTTGAGGCATTTAGTTTTTAAGTTTTCGACCTCAGTCTTTAATTTTTCAATTGGTTTGAATTTAATGGACCGGTTTGAATTTAACGGACCGGTAAGCAGTACTTTTAAAACTGCAAACCCTTTGAATTCGCCTTGCTTATAAAGACAGCTGATTAATTTGCAAACTTGGGACCACTTATCAGTATTTGCAAGAACAGGTCAGCTGGAGATATTTTTGCTTATGAGTTGAAGAATTATTTTATATCGTGCTGTTGTCTCACTTATATTTTTTTAATTGAGTGTTTTTTTAAGAATCGAGTTTTAATTTATTAATTTATAATTTTAACTTATTGGCCTTATAAGACAAATGGAAACAACTACACACTGGCACTATATGAAGATTAAATTTACAGCAATGGTGTTCTTGGCAATTTATTTGTAAGTCATAAGGTGTTTTTTTAATAAATTTTGAGGAGCCGATGTAGAATATGTACGCACCTTTTTTAAGCTTATAGCATACAGCATACATACATACATACATACATACATGCATATATACATACATACATACATACATACATACATACATACATACATACATACATACATACATACATACATACATACATACATACATACATACATACATACATACATACATACATACATACATACATACATACATACATACATACATACATACATACATACATACATACATACATACATACATACATACATACATACATACATACATACATACATACAACATACATACATACATACATACATACATACATACATATTTTTGTACTCGCTCTCCGTTTAAAGTGTTATTGATGTGATTTAAACTAATTAAAAAAACTCTAAGTGCCCAAAAATACACTAAGTATTGGGATCGCTACTTGTGATAGTGAAACATAGTGTTAACTGCAATAGAATCAAAAGAAAATATACTTTTTAGTCTTGATTAAAAAAAAAGCAAACATTCACATAAACAAACAAACATATTCTTTTTTCATTTCTGTTGATTTTCGTGTTTGTTTTGACAATACGTCTCTATCAGCTGTTGTATTATTTTATTTATTTACATACTTTATTTAACAACTATTCGTACATTTACTGCCACCTGGTTTTGAATTTCTTTAGCTTTTAGGTTTGTGTCGCTGCTGTGATCGCTGCCAATCTGATGGCTGTATTTGCTACACACCTACCAATTATCCTTGTCGATAAAGTTTTACTTTTTACCGCCACTTGACTGTGTCGCTTCTTTAAACCGCAGCCAACAGGTTGCTATATTTGCTATCCCTCTGTTTTACTGTTTTTACTGCCATCTGATCGTGAAAATTTTAGTTTATTTGGTCCGTGTCGCTGCTGTGATCGCAGTCAAACTGGTAGCTGTATTTGCTACAAAGTTATCTTTTGTCGTTCTCTGGATTTTAATCTGTGGGCTCCTGCGACAATCACAAATATAAAGAAATGGCGTCTCCGATGGGCATGGAAAACCCAACAACAGCAGCTGATATTTGCGCTGCTTTGAAGAACCAACTCAGTGTAACGGATCTGGATATGAATGTCGTTAAAAATATTCGCAAAGCATATGGAGGTACACAGACTGCTACGATAAGTTTACCAGACACGGTAGCCAAAAAAGCTCTACGTCTCGGAAAACTAAGAATTGGATGGTCAATTTGTAGAGTACGCGAACTATTTATACCTAAACGGTGCTTTAGGTGCCTGGAGTTCGGTCACATAGCTGTCGACTGTAATGCAGCGTAGATAGATCACGCCTCTGTAGAAAGTGTGGTGAACCTAACCACATTGCAAGGGATTGTTACGCCGATCCACGATACATGTTTTGTGTTGCCAATAGCGCATTGTATACCGGACATATAGCTGGTAGTAGAAGATGTCCTATATTTAAAAAGGCGCTTAGTCTTCGCAAATAATGAAAATTATTCAACTGAATTTAAATCATTGTGCAGCTGCTCAAGATCTACTTGCCCAAACAGTAAGAGAAATTGACATTGATGTGGCTATAATTTCCGAGCAGTATAAAAACCTGACTAGCACTATTTGGGAAAAAGACAACACAGGTAAAGCAGCAATATGGTCATGTGGCGATCTGGCTATACAGGAGTCAACGAAAACACCCTCTGACGGTTTTGTTAGAACAAATATTGGTGCAATATACTTCTATAGTTGCTATGTATCTCCTAACATTCCACTACAAGAGTATAAAAACTATATAGATAGAATTGTAAATGAAGCTGCAGCTTTTAACCCGAAAGTCATTGTCGGTGACTTTAATGCATGGGCAGTCGAATGGGGGTCGCAATTTACTAACTCTAGAGGTCGTGCACTTTTAGAGGCGTTTTCTCGGTTAGATATAGTCCTTTGTAACATCGGAAATGTTCAAACGTTTAGGAGAGGAGCTACAGGCTCTATTGTAGACCTCACATTTGTTACCCATTCGCTGGCAAGAAACATTAAATGGAACGTTAGTGAGCATTACACTCACAGCGACCACCAGGCTATTACCTTCACGGTGTATAATAGTACGCGTTTAGGTCTGAGACGCCCTCTTACCTCGCTGGGATGGGCCCAAGAAAAACTTGACCCAGATATCTTTTTAGTAGAATTCGCTTCTCATCTACCGCTGGAAGGTGAAGTTCAAGTCTCAAACATTACTGAAACTTTAAGAAATGCTTGTGACGCTTCAATGCCTAGAAGAAGACAATCAAATAACAGGAAACCAAACTACTGGTGGAACTCTGAAATTGCTGAATTGCGCAAAAAATGTTTGAAGTCAAGAATATTGTTCCAGAGACGACAATCAAGACATGATGCCGATATTAGACGCCAAATATATCATCAGACAAGATGTGATCTTCAGAAAGCTATAAAGAGAAGTAAACAAGAAAGCTTTCGACTACTATGTAGAGAAGTTGATGCGAACCCATGGGGAAATGCCTATCGCATTGTTATGGCTCGCTTAAAAAATCAAAAAACCCCACAAGTTACATGTCCACAGCTCCTCAAGAATATTGTGGAAGCTCTTTTCCCAAGTGGACAACTGCAAGAAGGAATAGTGCAACATGCTGATAGCCCAATAGTAGAAGTGTCAGAAGAGGAAGTAATTCAATCCTGCTCTTGTATAGGCGACAACAAGGCTCCTGAGCCAGATGCCATACCAAACAGAGCACTGAAGATAGCATTAAAGGAGAAACCCTATATTTTTGGTAATGTGTTTAACAATTGCCTCAGAACTGGAAAATTTCCAGAGATCTGGAAAAAACAAAAGCTGGTCTTATTACCAAAACCAAACGCTTAGGTGAGCCGTCATCATACCGCCCCATTTGTCTTTTGGACACAATTGGAAAGATTAGTATGTAACAGATTACTACGCGAAGTTGAAAGATCAAACGGACTTTCAGATAGACAATACGGCTTCCGGAAAGCTAGGTCAACGGTGGACGCCATAAAAATGGTGAAAAAAATGGCGGAGGAAGCAATACACGGAAAAGGTGCAAATCGGAAATATTGTATGGTTATCACATTGGATATCAAAAATGCATTTAACAGCGCGGGATGGAACCATATAATGACATCACTTCAACGCTTAGAAGTCTTCAACTATATTATTAGAATAATCGGTGACTATTTTACAAATAGAACCTTATGGTATAACACCGACGAAGGAACGAAATGTCATCTGACCTCAGCGGGAGTACCTCAAGGATCAGTTTTGGGCCCATTGCTCTGGAATATTATGTACAATGAAGTACTAGAATTAAATATTCCCGAAGAGACCAATATTATTGGATTCGCCGATGATATTGCAATTGTTGTCTGTGCACGCTTCATTGATGAAGTGCAAATGTACGCCAACGACTGTATAGTGAAGGGTTGGCTTAGAACTAGCAGGTCATAAAACGGAAGCAGTTTTAATTAGCAGCAGGAGAAAAAAGGAATCTTTAGAAATAAAAGTGGGTAGAACAACTATTTCGTCATCTACATCAATAAAATACTTAGGCGTAATGATAGACGATAAGCTTAATTTTAAAGCACATCTAGAATATGCGTTCAAAAAAGCAACAGTTGCAAACAATGCTCTCAGTAGAATAATGCCTAATGTCGGTGGACCCAGACAAAGTAGAAGGACTTTTTTATGTAGAGTAACAATGTCGATACTACTATATGGAGCCCCTATTTGGCAAAATCAATCAAGAGTGTGTCTCGAAAAAACATTCTCTCCCTTTTTAGGCAAAGTTGTCTAAGACTAGCAAGTGGCTATCGGACAATATCACTAGAAGCTACAGCTGTTATTTCGGGAACGATCCCACTTGATCTGGCTTCAGATGAGGCATATAGAATATATGAAGCTAAAACAGCGAATAGATCTGAAAATGCACAAGAGAGGAAGTTATGGAAAGAAATAAAACAATGACCAACTGGCAAAGAAGATGGCAAAGCTCAGACAAAGGGAGATGGACATTCAAATTAATTCCAACAATAAACAAATGGGTCAATCGAAAACATGGAGAGGTGAATTATAACCTCACACAGTTTTTATCAGGTCACGGAGGATTCAGAAGATATTTATTTAAATATGGGCACAACTTCCCGCCGGATTGCCCAATATGCTCAATCCCAGAATATGCCGAGCATGTGGTCTTCAAATGCCCTAGATTTGAAGCTAAACGACACCTACTAGAAAGCGAAGTAGGATACGCAATAGTACCTGGTAACATCATAGACGTAATGCTACATTCGGAAAGAAATTGGAAACTAGTATGTAGCCTTATAACTGAAATTAATAATTTACTAAAACAAGAAGAAGCAAAACGGAAAGAGCGCACACGAGCTGAAGTAAACCCCGAAGTAGCGTAAGCGCTAACCAGCCCCGCGAAATAATACCTGAGGGCAGTGCCGCGGGGAGTGAGTAGGTGATACACAAGACCTTGTCGAATCTCACATAAATAATGAAAATGATTTCATATCTTTAGAAGATTCCGCACCCCATACAAAAACAAGTAAGAGTGGTATATTCGGCTTTGCCGAATCTTGGATACCCTTC